>JAGKTI010006467.1:16994-40619 GCA_018397915.1 Birgus latro
AATGAACTGTTGAACATAGAGAATGAAAGTAATGCAAGTATAAGTGGCTGGGGAATGGCAGGGAGAAGGAGGGTTGTGAGAAGAGAGGAAGAAATCACCAGGATGGAAGTGGTGGAAGCAATGAAGAAAGTTAAAATGGGGAAAGCCCCAGGAATTGATGGAGTGTGTGGTGAAATGCTGAAGCATGGGGGAGAGATAGTAATAGAATGGATGTGGAAGGTGTGCAGATTGGCTTGGGAGGAGGGTAGAGTCCCGGAGGATTGGAAGTCAGGTATAATTATTCCTCTGTACAAAGGAAAAGGGGAAAAAGCAGTGTGTGGTAATCATAGGGGCATTTGCCTTCTCAGTGTAATAGGAAAAATATATGGTAGGATACTTATTGACAGAGTTAGGGAAATTACTGAGGAATTAGTTGGAGAAGAACAAGGAGGTTTTAGGAAGGGAAGAGGTTGTGTAGACCAGATATTCATTCTTAGATCCGTAGTGGAAAAGTTTCTAGAGAAGGGCAAGAAGTTGTATGCAGCCTTCATGGATCTGGAGAAAGCATATGACAGGGTGGATAGACAAGGTTTGTGGAAGGTATTAAGAATATATGGAGTGGATGGGAAGTTGCTGAAGGCAGTGAAGAGTATGTATGAGGGTGCTAAGGCTGCAGTGCGTGTGGATGGCAAACTGAGTGAATCTTTCCATTTGAAGGTTGGATTGAAACAAGGATGTGTCATGTCTCCATGGTTGTTCAATCTGTATATGGATGGGGTTATAAAAGAGATACAAGGTCGGGCAGTGGATGTTGGAGCGGCCCTAGTGAGAGAGGGCAGTGTTTGGAAACTCCCTGTACTGTTGTTTGCAGATGATACTGTGTTGTTGAGTGAAGACGAAGGGGAGCTGCAAGGCTTGGTAGATGAGTTTGGGAGAGTGTGTAAGAAACGGAATCTAAAGGTGAATGTGGGGAAGAGTAAAGTGATGGTCTTCGAGAGAAGTGAAGCCAGTGAGTGTACAGTGAGATTGGATGGGAAGGAAATGGAGAATGTGAGTGAATTTAAGTACTTGGGCAGTGTGATGAGTAAGGATGGTAGTCTGGAGGGTGAAGTGCTCGAAAGGGTACAGCAGGGAAGGAAGGTTGCTGGTTCGTTGAAAGCAGTGATAAGAAACAGGGAGGTGAGCATGGAAGTGAAAAAGTTGTTACATGACAGTATTGTGATACCAACTCTGACATATGGAAGTGAAGCTTGGACCCTGTTGGAAGGACAGAAGTCAAGAGTGAGAGCAGTGGAAATGAGTTATTTGAGAGGAGCATGTGGAGTCACATGGAGAGACAGACTAACANTATATGGTAGGATACTTATTGACAGAGTTAGGGAAATTACTGAGGAATTAGTTGGAGAAGAACAAGGAGGTTTTAGGAAGGGAAGAGGTTGTGTAGACCAGATATTCATTCTTAGATCCTTAGTGGAAAAGTTTCTAGAGAAGGGCAAGAAGTTGTATGCAGCCTTCATGGATCTGGAGAAAGCATATGACAGGGTGGATAGACAAGGTTTGTGGAAGGTATTAAGAATATATGGAGTGGATGGGAAGTTGTTGAAGGCAGTGAAGAGTATGTATGAGGGTGCTAAGGCTGCAGTGTGTGTGGATGGCAAACTGAGTGAATCTTTCCATTTGAAAGTTGGATTGAAACAAGGATGTGTCATGTTTCCATGGTTGTTCAATCTGTATATGGATGGGGTTATAAAAGAGATACAAGGTCAGGCAGTGGATGTTGGAGCGGCCCTAGTGAGAGAGGGCAATGTTTGGAAACTCCCTGTACTGTTGTTTGCAGATGATACTGTGTTGTTGAGTGAAGACGAAGGGGAGCTGCAAGGCTTGGTAGATGAGTTTGGGAGAGTGTGTAAGAAACGGAATCTAAAGGTGAATGTGGGGAAGAGTAAAGTGATGGTCTTCGAGAGAAGTGAAGCCAGTGAGTGTACAGTGAGATTGGATGGGAAGGAAATGGAGAATGTGAGTGAATTTAAGTACAGTACTTGGGCAGTGTGATGAGTAAGGATGGTAGTCTGGAGGGTGAAGTGCTCGAAAGGGTACAGCAGGGAAGGAAGGTTGCTGGTTCGTTGAAAGCAGTGATAAGAAACAGGGAGGTGAGCATGGAAGTGAAAAAGTTGTTACATGACAGTATTGTGATACCAACTCTGACATATGGAAGTGAAGCTTGGACCCTGTTGGAAGGACAGAAGTCAAGAGTGAGAGCAGTGGAAATGAGTATTTGAGAGGAGCAGACAGACTAACAAATGAGGAAGTGAAGGAGCGTTGTGATGTGGTTGAGGACGTGATGGGAAGTGTTAGGAGAAACACGTTAAGGTGGTTTGGGCATGTGGAGAGGATGGAGAGTGAAAGATTGACGAGGAGAGTGTATGTGAGTGAGGTGGAGGGGGCGAGAGGGAGGGGGAGGCCGAGGATGAGATGGAGGGATGGAGTGGAGAGGTATACGAGAAGAGGGGGGTGTGAGTTGGGAGCGTGGTAGTGAAATGGCAAGGGACAGAGTGACATGGAGGTGATTTGTTTGTGGCCACCCCATTCGGGACTGAGGCGTCTGGCAATAGATAGATAGACAGGTACCAGCCTCACTCATAAAAACCAAATCTTCCCTTTTTCAATAATTACACCTACTAAATACATAACTACTGTTATAGAAAGTATAAAAAAAAACACAGGCATGGTTAGGTTAATTGAAAATGATGAAACGGGCACAATATGGAAGAAACATGTACCATATTGAGACCTGTGATGGACTTGGTAAGGGGTTCTGAGGTTAGGTGTAAGAGAGTTAGTGGACTCCACCACCTGGGATTAACTCCTCAAGTAGGGCCTCATCTTTGAACCCCTCAAAGCCATCAGAAACCTAAGATTTTGCACCATAACTGTCTGCAGAAACCAGCTGAAGTACGCAATAACAATGGATTTTTGCTGAAAAATGCACAATAATGGCAGGAGTGCAGATTTTTATCTAGATGCGATAACAAAAACCACTACAACCAAGGGATCACTGTATTTGTCAGTGCACCAGTAGAAGCATGGCAACCATAACACTTACTGTATAAATGTCCCCAAGAGACTGGCTCTGCAACGTCATGCTGACCACCTTTTCCCACCCAAGGGATGGAGTTGAAAGGTGTATGGTATATCTGGTCCATTTCTATTTTCAGGAAAAGTGGCAGAATCTGTCTTCTTCATCTCTGGGCAATAAAAATGCATCCATCTCCATCTCTGTCCTGGGGATGGAGTCGTGATGCGTGCCTAGGTCTATGCAGCCAGCTTCCACTCTCCACATGAAGCCATCCATCTCCACCAACTGTGAAAAATAAAAAGGCACTGAGAACAACTTTCCAAGTCTAACAAAATTTTATATAACCATGAAAGACTCACCCTTCAGTCCTAACCTTGTCAAAGGATAAAATACTGCTGCTTTCATAGCTCAATGGTTATCTAATGTTTTTGTAACCCCCATGAAAAGTACAGTGCAACTAAACAATTACAGTACCATGATAATTTTCCTTGTTTTTACCTCATTTATGAAAACACAGAGGCTCGAAAATGTTCCCTAACAACACTGCTTTCCAGTTACTCAGAAAATTATTTATCTAAACCAGCTAATAATATCTTCACTCTAAGCATGTGTTTTAAATTATTGCAAATGTTTGGATTTCATGAAGCCAAACTTTACCATTAATGTTAGCATGTCAGTGATTTTATAATTTCTGCCATGCATAATCTATCACCTAAAAATTACTGTATCATTCAACTTCAATATTCAATACATGATTAAACTGCAGTAACAGGCAATACAGCATAAAATAAGGATACAATGTCATGAGAAAAGCAACCTAACCCAAAACTTCACCACAGTAGTCAATTACTTCTGCCAATTCTACTCTATAAAAGGGAAAAAAAGCAAGCATCAAATACACCTCAAAATCAATGCCTTGTCTTGTATTTGTTTTACCAATGGTGTACATGAGATGCTATCTGACCGCAATATTTAAAGACATGGATTGCCCGAGGTGAACGATGCCCCTTCCGAATGGCTCCCCCTTTCCTTTATTTCCTTACACCTTGTTCACACTTCATCCACCTGACCAAGAAAATAAAACCTTTGCATGTAAATACCAGATCTACTTACCTGTCGCGCGTGTTAGGGACTGTCCTGCAAGATTCAGAAGAAAACGTGTGAACTGTGATTCAGCAGCCCTTGTCCTCTACCTGAATTCCACGACCGACACACGTCTACTGTACTCTTATGAGACACATATTTTCATCCGCACATGCATAGTAGCGCACCATAAATGCACATTCACTTATTATATTGGCAATAAATATACCCACTAGCGTTGGAAAGTACGTGTAACCCCGGTATTTCCTGGTAAACGTGTGAGGAGGCACCGAGCGGTCGTGGTGTTGATCCTGAGATCAAAGGTGCCGCCAACCACTCACACTAATTACAATCTCACACGACATTATTATCACTTCCACTGCCACAGTAGCACATCCCAAGGGTCAGTTCACGTACCTTATCGGCATCAAATACCTCAAAAGGCGTCAAAAAATAACCATAGTCCTGGAATCTGCTACTAAATGTTGGAGGAGGGAGCGACCTAGGCAGCCATATTTGTGTCAGGGCAGCGGAGTACAGGCAGAAAAAATAACGAATTATATGTTTCGCGATATTTTTTATTTGGAGGACGAGTTTTTTCCTTCTCCTTGTTTGTGTAAAGAGTACACTTTATAACACCTTCACGCAGAATACTACCTGCTTGAAGTACCTAATAATGACACAAGAGACGTTCACGAAAATAAGTTCAACCAAATTAAGTTACGTTTCTTACCAGAAAGAGTTTCTCCTCTCCTCTTTACCAAAAATGTCATGAAACAGTTATGGTTAAATATTGATATATTATTTAATTTAGCGCCGTCGGTCCACTATGTGCTATTTATCGTCAACGTGTATCTGGTAAAAGGAACAGTTATTGAGTAGCTGTTTAATGTAAATAAACCAAAGAACATGTGCACACTAAAAGCACACTAGGTGTCGCGATTGAATTAGTTCCACCAAAACTAAGGCAACATTCATAAACTTTCTTGATCTTAAGCGCTGCGTAAGGTTCTTGGTTTATGCTTTTATCTGCCTCCGTAAAGCTACCAGGGACTCCCTTACTACACCAGAGTGAATATCCATTGAAAATACGTCCGTGCAAACCTATTTCTGAAAGCAATTCATTTCTGTTGAGGCAAGTGTATCGTAACAACTGGTTAAGATTTTTCGTGAATAACGTATTAGCTCCGTCATATCCCACACAGTTACCAAATCATAGTATGTCTCCAGGAAATAGAAACAAGAAATTTGTTAGCAATGTTTAAAGCCTGAATATATTATTACCAATAAGAAAATATCCTCTAATAATATAAGTGGACTAGGAATCGGGGTTATTCCTCTTTACCTGAGGAACGAAAGGGTAAGTACCACTCTTAGAGTTGGGAACACTGATCAAGCACTTATAATCGCTTTAAATTCCCTTATTCAATTTATTAAACACGAAATAACAAATATTAGCGTTATAATAGCCTTCTCCCCACCGGTCTGTATCAAAGAAACAATCCCAGAAGATGCAATAGTGGAAATATCGTCATTTTAGGTTGGCCACCGAGGAGGAAGGATGTCGGCAGGGTCGCTCCTGTTGTGGTAATGGTTTCCATGGCAACGCAGGCTGCGGACTCGTATTCTCGTCGGTTTCGCGAGGCTTTTCAGCACCTAGTTTTTAGTGATGCATCGTGAATATTGCATTTTGATATTCTTTCATGATATTTATATGGTACTAACGTCGGCATCCTTACATAAATAGCATAAAAGAGAATATTACCGGCATACGCAGAATTAAACTCATAAAGGAGAGGTGTCTTACTGTACTGGGGGCATCAAAATTGTCTTGTGTGTTGTTCATCGATACTGGAAAGATTCAAATAACATACATGAGAATTATATGGTGCAATATCCCTCATGTACTCCATGTCATTCTTGCAAACTGTGGTAATCAATACCAGAATCGATTTCAAGTTCTTCCACATAGGAGTTGAATGTATGAATCACGAGATCACAGCCCCCAGACACTTCACCAGGACACATGGCAGGACTCACTGCCAGCACATCGACAGGACGCAGCAGGACACAGCAGAATACATAGCAGGACACACCAGGACATCACCAGGACACATAGCAGGACACAGCCAAGACATCAACCACCTGAAGAAACAATATTTGTATCAGCTGAGAACACACATCAAGGTTCACAGGCGGATGGAGACAAAACTGTGGAGAGATATATGCGGTCAGAACAGGTAGTGCTGAAATTTGATACTAAAATGCTGATAAGTAGTTTGTAACAGCTAGTGTAGTGTAGAATGTTGCCACTTAAGCTTCAGATGAATAAAATGCCTGGTGTTACCTAGAAATATCAGATTTTTATGATTTTTGAATAACTATAACTGATTACAACTTGTACTGTAATATTACCGCTCAAAACTGGTGACATTCCCTTCCGGGCCGACGGACAGGAAAGGGCCGATCCCGAGGTGGCAGGATTCCAGACTTGAGGTGGCGTACGGACTGAGGCGGCAAAGATCCTATAAGTTGTCTTCAACTCTTCATGTGAGTGCGTTGGTTGAGCAATATCTTGCTTGTTGTCCCTGAAAATACTGAAATACATGAGATGAAGAGTAATGTCATAACTATCTTTAAGGTGCATAGCCATTTCTTTACGTATGTCTACATTCCTCAATATTTTTAAATTTACTCACGACGACTTCAATCCAGTACATCATCTATTTCTTGTTGCTAGAAGTTTATAAAGTTCCAGGATAGCCCCCCAAAACTGGACAAGTCCGTGAAGGCTGTATTTAAATTTATCCAGTTCGAAAGCTCCTAAATTTGAATAAAACAGTCGGGACTTAGCTGCATTAAAAAAAAAAAAAAGGTATTGACTTGGATGGGGTTGTCACTGTAATTTTAAATACTGGCATACTTCACTGCCCTATCATTTCATTGGTCGAGCGTCTTGATGGTCTGGCCATAACGAGGAATAGAAGACTGAGACGACCAGTATGTGAGAGATGCAGGGAGAAAAGGTAGACCGATGACGATGGAGGTAGAGAGGTATATGAATGAGGAAGATACAAGATAGTGAGATGATAGTCTGACGTTGGAAGACAGGGTAACAAGACTTATCCGTGGCCACCCTCCACGGAATAAAGGTATCTGACTATAGTTAGGATTATACAAAAAGATAAGTAGATTGATAGAAGAGGTATAATCAGAAACTCTTCTAGTGACTTTTCTTGTGCTTCAGATTCCTGCCCTGCCTTGCCCTGCACTGTCCAATTATACCGTATTCGTCTCTGCTCTTCTCTACAGGTCACCTCTACTTTGGCAATCGGTAATGTATTTGTGACGCATTTTAAACCATATTAGCAGAGGTGTCACTAAATGAAAGTATTGCTGTACAAAAAATATTGATTTTTGTGGTCAAAGGGATATCCATAATACCACTTAGCCATTATCCATACCAGTCCAATATCCTTCTTCCTACACCCTAACCAGTCCATCCATCTTTACTAAACTGTTTATTTCATTTTGACTAAAAATTGCAATTCTTCCATTTTGAACGTGAGCTGCAACAAGAAATTTACGCAGATATGAACCGTTGTATTGGCTTACTGGCATCAGCGAATGTGTAGTAATGTGGGTCAGTCTGTGTGTCTTAAATTCTCGTGAACAACTGATCAATTCTGGATCAAAAGTGGCATTTATATTGCGTGTAGATCTGGGAAAAAGCGATCTGATATTGGTGCAGTTTCCTCAAAGGTCAGGGTTAAGGATCAAGGTCAAAAGTTCAGGACACAGTGTTTACACGAAAGCTTAGCCAGATTAGTTGAAATTTAGTGCAGATCAAAAGTCAGTGTCACAGGTTAAGGTCAATGACTGGGCGGGTTTCAGTGCCAGAGTTAGTGGTGGTTTAGTCACTTTTCAATTATGCATGGACGCACTGTGGTGTTTTATTCAGGCTCTGGGCTTATTCAGCAGAGATTTCCCACGAGCTACGGATACAAAATTGTAATAGTCGACACAACCTTACTACTGTATTCCACCTAACACAAGACGATTTTATTCTGATGAGTTAGAGACGCTTGATAATGTTAATACTGTACTGTCACCTGTAAACCTTTCATAGTCGGAACAAATATGAAATTCAGCTCCAGCTAACACATGGCTTTATTCAGCCGAAATATCCCAAAGTTAGTATCAGAATTATCGATTAACGCTTGGCCGGAAAAATTTAAGTATTGTTTCACCTAAAGCCAGACCATTTTATTCAGATGGGTTTTAGGAGCCTTTAAATCTTCGTGCTGTCACAACTTAGCATTCATTGTTGCAGTTAACGCCTGATAATTTTGTTCATTATAGGGTTCTGTTCCATGTGACTCTGGGGATTTTGAAGCAAGTTTCTCATTTTCTGAACCGATTTTTGTATAGCACATCTCCGTCTTTTACGTTGAGAAACTGTCGATACTACAATAATAACGATTAAATATCAGGGCTAACTATGCATCCCCAATCGCTATGAGAAAGGTGCTAAGTCAGCCACCTAGAATACGAGTAATCATTAGCATTTTATTATAATCATGCATAGAATCACTAGCCTACAAATTCTGACAGGATAATTCAAGGATTAGATGAATAGCTCTTGAATTAGCAATAACTAATACAATTAAGTACGATTTCATAGAATTTGACAAGATTTTGAGGGAATGTACTGATGAATGGAATTACCCATGATTTTTACGAAGTAACTGAATGAACTGACTATGCTGGATTGACAGGCACTGAAGGATACCAATACTGCTGAATTAACTATACTAGACTATATATCTGAATCTGCTGTATTAAATGTACTGGGTTAACGGAATTTGGTGTATTAAATGTACTGGGTTACCTGACTCTGCTGAATTAAATGTACTGGGTTAACTGACTCTGCTGGATTAACTGTACTGGGTTAACTGAGTATGCTGGATTAAATATAATGGGTTAACTGAATATGCTGGATTATAATGGGTTAAATTAATTTGCTGGATTAAAGATACTGGATTAATTGACTGCTAGATTAACTATACTGGATTAATTGACTTCGCTGGATTAACTATATCGGTACTAGGTTAATTCACTTTGGTGGATGAACTGAAGTTGCTGGATGAGATGAGCTAAGTAAATGACTGAATCCAGTGGTTGAATCCAGTGACTCAGTCCAGTGACTGAACTGACTATACCCTATTTCACCGAGTCTGGCACCATAAGTGATGTCCTTAACACCTGTAGCATTGATAATGGTCCTCAGAACTGGGTATACCTTTTAGTATTGCCTTTATATATTGGTTCTCAAGGTAGAGGTTTAGCGTTGACATCACTGATAGTGCCAAACTTGGTGAAACAGAGTATAGTTTTGAGCTTACTGAGCTTACTAAGCTTTTGGGCTAGGAATTTGCTATTGAAATGGCTCTGGACCGGAACCGTCCTCTATTTGCTGCATTTTTTATCTTTTATGGTTGTTCTTTTTTTAACATTTCGGTTCCTATGATGCGTTCTAGTGTATAAAATCGTCTGGTGTTAGCCTGAGCAGAGTACTAGAGTTTTTCCCAACCATGAAGGTAAATGATACCAATACTGATTCTTTCCGACTCCTGTGACACTTTCAGCTGAATAAAATCGTCTGGCGTTAGCTGAATTTAAATTGTTTTCCCTACGATGAGAGCAAATAGTGCCAGTTTTAACATTTTTCGCAATGATTCGCTCAGATGAATTAAATGGACGTTATCTGAAATCAAACAAGCTGTACTGACCATGAGACTAAATATTCTCTACGAATCCGAATTTCCTCATTGGTGACTACCTCGTTATGCATATGCTCCTTGCCTAGCTTGTCTCGCCTGCCTGCCTGCCTGCCTGTCTATATTTTGCCTACCTTCCCACTCTGGTCACCTGCCTGCTTGCCCTTTACCTGTCTGCCTACCTGCAGTTACACAGCAATAACACTCACGGAACACTTTTCTAAATGTCCCAATACTGTGTTCCGATAAGTGAGCTGGGTGCATGGTAGGGTATGAAAGGACGGTCTGTGATAAAACTAATGTATTAGGGGATCGTTGCTGAGTAAGGACAAACATTTCCTAGAGATTTCCTATGAATGCCAAGTATATGTGAAATGGCGAGAAAACTAAATGGTAATAGCTACGATATGGCACTGGAGGTCGTTGCATAGTAGGGACGAATAAACCGGGAAATGTTTGTATCGTTTCGTTTCGCTTTTGAAGGCTCTAACATGCTTGCACGCGTCGGCCTTGGTTACCTAATGGCTGCTTTCCACTCTGCTCGATCTCTGGCAGCTTCCATATTTAGTCCCTTATCACTGAGGTCACCCTCAGTGACCTAGTCCCAGGTCTTTTTTGGTCTACCTGTTGATACCCTACCCCTAACACTATCACTTCCCTTTCTGCACACAATTATGCCCCATTCTCTCCACATGCCCAGACCATCTCAATCTACATCTCCTCATCACAACACCAATACATTCCAGCCCCATCCTACCCCTCAACTCGTCCATCGTAAACCTAGTCCCCCCAGGCCTCACACTCAGCGACGCACTGCACATCCACCTAATCGTTGCAATTTCTGTACGTTTGAACCTGCGAATAATCGTTGCAATTTCTGTACGTTTGAACCTGCGAATATCCTCTTCCGTTACTGCCCAGGTCTCATTACCATACAGCATTACACTCCTAACAGATGCCATTTAAATAATATCCTCTTCCTTTACTGCCCAGGTCTCATTGCCATACAGTGTTACACTCCTAACAAATGCCACATACAAAAATCCCTTGGCACGGAGGGAGAGTCCTTTCAATGCTAGGAGAGGCAACAGCTCCCTGAACTTCTTCCAACCACTCTTCACTCTAGCCACAGAGCTAGCGCCACCCCCACCTCCAGCACATAACATGTCTCCCAGATAACAAAACTTCCACACACTCGAAACTCACCAGCAAGTTCAATCCTTTCACGCCTGACAATCTCCACATGCTCTCCCCGACACACAGCACATATGAAATCAGCGTTATTTGCCTCTACTACCACTACATCTCCTATGCACCCACTTATCACAGACGCTGCACGAGATGGAATTACTTGTCACGCCCTTATGGTCAATCCCCCTGTTTTTTGACATTACCGCCACAAGCCATAGATACCATCACTTTTGTTTTATCTGCACTGACCCTTACACACTTGTGCCCCACACCATCTATCCATTTCCTAAATCTTTCCTCCGCCTCCCTTTCATTCTCTGCAATCAACATCAAATCATTAGCATACAAGATCTCCCATGGGAGTCCGTTTCTGAAGTCACGTGAGAGGGCCTCAAGTACCATAATAAACAACAACGGGCTCAAGACTGCCCCATGATGCATACCAACATTCACGGAAAACTATTCACTCAGAACTCCATTCACCCTTCCCTGGCTGCTAGCACCCACATACATGGCCATAACCACCTTAACCAGCCACTCCTCGATACACTCCACTTGTGTATAAGTACAAATGGCATAAAATTAAAATGAAAGATTGAACAGGATATATAACGGATTAAACAGAGGACATTTTACAGAGGACTCAGAATATTTTACTTATGAGTTTCATGGAGGGCTCAGTATTATAAATGGTTATGGGGTGTCGTAAAAGGAATGTTTCATAAGAGGTTCAAGGTTTTTCGTAACGGGATATGAAGTTTTCGTGAAGGGATTTGGGCATTTCATAAAATTTTTCATACTGATGCTTGACAGTTGTAAAATATGGGTGTTTAGTAGAGGGTGAGTTTCGTAGTAAGATCCGGGTATTTTGTTGGTGTTTAACGTTTCCCATAGCGTATTTTTTTTCTGGATATTGCGTTATATGCCCCGAAATCCACCAGTACCCTTCCAATACCCCAACCCTCATGCCCCATAAGTTCATATCACCCTCTCACCCCCATTACATGCCCTCACATTCCTCACCCCCGTCATATCCTTCACCCCTTTTACCTTCTACCTTCAGTTCTACTGCAGCACTAGGCAATACTAACTTATTACTGAACAGGATTAGATTAACAACTCAACTTAGTTTAGCAAGACACGAGACCTTTTACCTTATCAATTCCTCAGTGAATGCTGTATATTTCTCCCGCAGGTGATGTGAATATGGCTAATGCAGAGTTGATTCCAGGAAAACGATGTATTGTAGCAGAAGGGATGTAACCAAGAATAGGCTTGTTCCAAAGATAAAGATCGTAGCTGTTCAAGGGGATCTCCGGTGGCTTCTCTTCCAAAACGCTCCTGAAATAAAGCATGAATAGTAGCATCCGTTTACCCATATACCAGTATCAGTGAGACAGATTTCATGTTTAATACTGACAGTTTTGACCATCTTAAAACATCTGAGGGGTTACATATGTTAAATCGCCTGGCATCAAACAGAACTTAACCAACTACTGCTTGACTATTATATTCAGCTTAGACATGACTTACAATTTTCCAATGTTTAGCAGAAAGTTTCTTAATGGACTCTTATTTCTATGTGACTATACCCTGAAAACGTAAAAACATGGCAGTCTGTTTCTGCGATATCTAGAAAGTCAACACTAATAGCATTTTTTAACCAACAAAATATTATCAAACATTAACCATACGTTTTAAAAAGAAATTTTGAAAGTTAAACCCTACACATTTTTTCAGGGCAAAGTAGCTTACTTTTATTACAGGTTTAGATCTAATACAGAAAAGTATTTTGGTAAACGGACTGCTGCCATACATAAAGCATTGTCTTTGTAACAGGTTGTTAGTAAAAGTCTGAAGCTTTGTCAGTGAATGTTTGGACTGTTTTGCTGAGTATTCTGAAAAACAGGTTTTTCTGCTTTTGTGTTTTCCTGTCCCCGTGTCTGTATGCTGCACACATTACTGAATTTGTTATACTGGGAAATACGGTCATGATCCATTGATATTTGCGATGGATATAAAACCGATGGAAACAAAACTACGGAAAAATGTTGTGGAAACAAAACCGAAAAATTATTTGAAGCAAAACTGATGGAAAAAGAAAAAAAACTGATGAAAAAATGGAACCTAACAATTGATGGAAACAACTTCAGAAAAAGATGGAAACTAAGCTGATGAACAAAAATTGAAAATGAAAAAACTCTACAATGGAAACTTCATACGATAACGAAAATAAACGTAATTATGGAGCAAAGGCAGGGCTGGTAATACAGGCAACTTAGTCCTGTGAGCAGGTGGGTTTAGTACCTTTACATATCCACTGTATGTTTGTGTGTGTTTTTCTTTTTTTCTTTTTTACATGCAAAGAAGAAGGAACCAAACGCCACGGGCCCGCATACTGTTCCTTCCAAGAAAAAGCAAAAACAATACAAAAGAGCCAAATTCAAGATCTGTTCATTTAGAGATGCCTGGACACTGGACACACTGCGTTTGAAAGACTGGAGATCATAGGAAGTAGGAAATACAGACAGAGGAAGACAGTTCCAGAGTTGACCAGTTGCATAAATGAAGGACTGGGAGTAACGGTTAACTCTTGCATTAGAGAGTTGGACAGAAAAGGGACGAGCGTTTGTTGCTAGACGGGTTCTACGTGCCCGTCGTAGAGGTAGAGGGATGCAAGCAGACAGTTCAGAGGAACAGTGACCGTTGAAGTAGCGATAAGAGAGAGATAAAGATGCAACAGTGCGGCGAAGAAACAATTGTTGAAGGGAATCAGTAAGAGGAGGAGAGTTAATGAGACGAAAAGCTTTTGACTCCACCCTATTGAGAAGAGCTGCATGTGGGGAGCCTCCCCACACATGAGAGTTGTACTCCATACACGGGCGAATAAAACCCGTGTACAAGGTCAACAACTGTGCAGGGATAAAGAAAGTTCGGAATCGGCTTAGCACACCGATTCTCTTGGAAGCAGATTTCACAAGAGATGTAATATGTTCTTTCCAAGACAAATCCCGAGAGAATGAAACCCCAAGCATATTCAAGGATGATGCAGGACTGAGCTGGACATTATTAAACATTAGTGGATAATCCTGAGGAAGATTTTGTCGGGTTGATAAGTGTAAGAACTGAGTTTTTGATGCATTAAAAATAACAAGATTATTTTTACCCCAATCAGAGATACGAGCCAAGTCAGACATTAGGTGTGCCATAGCCTCATCCCTTTTTTGTTGAAGTAACTGCTAAGATGGACGTCGCGGAAACCGAATGGAAAGGTGAAGGGTGAAATCATCAGCATATGAGTGGATAGGGTTAGATGTACAGCTTAGGTCATTGATGAATAAAAGGAAGAGAGTTGGTGATAGGACAGAGACCTGAGGAACACCACTGTTGATAGGTCTAGGAGAAGAAAGATGGCCGTCTACAACAGCGGCTATAGAACGACCAGAAAGGAAGGTAGAGATGAAGGCACTGATAGAAGAATAGAAACCGCAGGAGGGCAGTTTGGAAATTAAAGATTTATGCCAGACTCGATCGAAAGCCTTTGAGATGTCAAGTGGAATGGTAAAGCTTTCGCCAAAGTCCCGAAAGGAGGATGACCAGGATTCTGAAAGGTAGGTGGGAAGATCGCCAGTGGAGCGTCCCTGACGGAACCCATACTGACGATCAGAAAGAAGGTTGTGACAGGAAAGATGCTTTAAGATTTTTCTGTTAAGAACTGACTCGAAAACTTTTGAGATACAGGATGTTAAAGCAATTGGACGATAGTTAGAGGATTGGGATTGGTCACCCATCTTTGGGACTGGCTGAATGAGAGCAAACTTCCAGCAAGAAGGAAAGGTACAAGTTGATGGACAAAGGCGAAAGAGTTTACCTAGGCAGGGTGTAAGCACAGAAGCACAGTTTTTGAGGACAACAGGAGGGACTCCATCAGGCCCATATGCCTTGTTAGTAATGAGGCCAGTGATGGCAGAAAATACATAACCTGAAGAAATTTCAATGTCAGTCAAGAGGAAGTCAGAGGGGGGAAGTGATGGAGGAACAGCACCGGAGTCGTTTAAGGTGGAATTGGAGGAGAAAGTCTGAGCGAAGAGATCTGCTTTATCAGTAGAAGAAATAGCTACAGAGCCAACAGAGTAGAAAAGAGGAGGGAAGGATGATGAGGTAAAGTTGTTAGAAAGGTTTTTGGCAAGGTGCCAGAAGGAGCGAGAAGAATTCGAGTTGGAGAGTTGAGAACATTTAGCACGGATGAAATTTTTCTTAGCAGAGCGAAGACTTAGCACGATTCCGGGCAGAAATATATAAAAGATGTGATTCAGGGGTGGGTTGGCTCCGGTACCTTTTATAGGCCCTCTCCTTGTTGCGGACAGCATTAGAACAAGCATGATTAAACTAAGGCTTTCATGCATTAGTCAGAGGATATAATAAAGGAATGTATGCTTCCATGCCCGAGAGAATAACCTCCGTAATGCGCAAAGCACACTCAGATGGCTCCCGGCCATGGAAGCAATAATCATTCCATGGAAAATCAAAGAAGTACTGCCTGAGGGCCTCCCAATCTGCAGCTCCAACGTGCCACAGGAGGCGTTTCTTTGGAGGGTCCACAGGCCGTACCGGAGCGATAGGACATGTTAAGGTAATAAGGTTATGATCGGAGGACCCCAACAGAGAGAAAAGATTAACAGTGTAAGCAGAAGGATTAGTTCTTAGGAAAAGGTCAAGTATGTTGGAACTCTCTCCAAGGCGGTCAGGGATACAGGTAGGGTGCTGTACAAGCTGCTCTAGGTCATTAAGGATAGAAAAAATGTAGGCTTGTTCACCAGGTGGATCAGTGAAAGGAGAGGAGAGCCAATGGTGGTGGTGAACATTGAAATCTCCTAGAATGGAGATTTCACAGAAAGGAGAAATGGATAGAATGTGTTCCATCGTAGAAGTAAGATAGTCAAAGAATTTTTGATAGTCAGTAGAATTAGGAGATAAGTAAACAGCACAGATATATTTAGTCAGAGAATGACAGGAGAGCCGAAGACAGAGAGTAGAGAATTCAGAAGAATCAAGTTCAGGAACACGAGAGCAAGGTAGATCGTTGCGTACATATACGCAACAGCCACCTTTGGCTTTGAAATGAGAATAAAGAAAGTAGGAGGATATAGAAAAGAGTTTGCTGTCAGTTGCCTCAGACAGCTGAGTCTAGGAGAGAAAGAGAAGGTTTTTTTTTTTTATGCAAGGAAGAAGGAACTAAAGGCCACAGGCCTGCATACTGTTCCTTCCAAGAAAAAGTAGAAACAATACAAAAGAGAGCCAAATTCAAGATACGTTCAATTCGAGATGCCTGGACACACTGCGTTTGAAAGACTGGAGATCATAGGAAGTAGGAAATACAGACAGAGGAAGACAGTTCCAGAGTTGACCAGTTGCATAAATGAAGGACTGGGAGTAACGGTTAACTCTTGCATTAGAGAGTTGGACAGAAAAGGGATGAGAGTTTGTTGCTAGATGGGTACTACGTGCCCGTCGTAGAGGTGGAGGGATGCAAGCAGACGGTTCAGAGGAACAGTGACCATTGAAGTAGCGATAGAAGAGAGATAAAGATTCAACAGTGCGGCGAAGAGACAAAGGTTGAAGGGAATCAGTAAGAGGAGGAGAGTTAATGAGACAAAAAGCCTTTGACTCCACCCTATTGAGAAGAGCTGCATGTGGGGAGCCTCCCCACACATGAGAGTTGTAATCCATACAACGGGCGAATAAAACCCGTGTACAAGGTCAACAACTGTGCAGGGATAAAGAAAGTTCGGAATCAGCATAGCACACCTAATCTCTTGGAAGCAGATTTCACAAGAGATGTAATATGTTCTTTCCAAGACAAATCCCGAGAGAATGAAACCCCAAGCATGTTCAAGGATGATGCAGGACATAACTGTTCATTATTAAACATTAGTGGGTAATCCTGAGGAAGATTTTGCCGGGTTGATAAGTGTAAGAACTGAGTTTTTGATGCATTAAAAATAACAAGATTATTCTTACCCCAATCAGAGATACGAGCCAAGTCAGACATTAGGTGTGCCATAGCCTCATCCCTTTTTTGTTGAAGTAACTGCTGAGATGGACGTTGCAGGAACAGAATGGAAAGGTGAAGGGTGGAATCATCAGCATATGAGTGGATAGGGTTAGATGTACAGCTTAGAAGGTCATTGATGAATAAAAGGAAGAGAGTAGGTGATAGGACAGAGCCCTGAGGAACACCACTGTTGATAGGTCTAGGAGAGGAACGATGGCCGTCTACAACAGCAGCTATAGAACGACCAGAAAGGAAGGTAGAGATGAAGGCACAGATAGAAGGATAGAAACCGTAGGAGGGCAGTTTGGAAATTAAAGATTTATGCCAGACTCGATCGAAAGCCTTTGAGATGTCAAGTGCAATGACAAAGCTTTCGCCAAAGTCCCGAAAGGAGGATGACCAAGAGTCTGAAAGGTAGGTGAGAAGATCGCCAGTGGAGCGTCCCTGACGGAACCCATACTGACGATCAGAAAGAAGGTTGTGACAGGAAAGATGCTTTAAAACCCTTCATTGACCTCAATCAAACGGGATAACTTTAATAATTTGAATAAGTGTTAGGATTGTGAACTTTGCGTGGGAAGGTCCTAACCAAGGAGGATAGTAATATGGAGGGTGAACTCCCTTCAAAAACAATGCATATTTGCGTGCCGCCGAGCGCGGTCCCATTCTCTCTACTCCGACAGCCAGAATAGAAAACGGAGTAATGGTAATGTTCGTCTGGGATAACTGTACTACAGCTACGTCTATGGCTATTACTGAAATCATAATGTACACACTAATATTCCTCACGACCTTACTTGTAGGCCTGCATGTGTATCCATGATGTATGTATGGGAGAGTGAATTATAATATACGGGTGTTTTAAGTATAATATGACGTATATATTGGCATGCAGTGGCGGATTATATGATAAGGCTTTAAATTTGGAGTTCCAATAGGACCCATGCATCCGCACTGTGAATGTCGGTTCATGTTAAATACCCGGTGCACGAATACTGTATATATGCGTTCGCGTCTGTCTGTCTGTCTGTCTCTCTGTAATGCGGTATTACTGTGGAACATCACCCCAAAAAAGCAAGAGATATCAACAAACTCCAAAGGCAACAGGTATGAAGGACCCATTGGAGTGTGCCTAAAAAAGGGGGGGGGGGGAGGGGAACATCCTAGCTTACCTTTTCACTGTGTAATTAAAAAAAAAAAAATCAATTCCTAATAGGCTGATTATAGGACACTCCAACTCTCATAACAATTGCAATCTATGGACCTAGAAACTGAGAAGAGCGCCACTACGAAGCCGGCATAAGTTATTAAAAAATGTAGCGGTTTCTTTTTTTTTCCGTTTTTTTTTTTTCTGGGGGGCATTTTCGTGGATCAAGAAAATATTCGTCAGCACTCACACAAACGTCAGCCTCCATTAACCCTGTTAATATCCCTTAAAGATTATTGTTTTATTCGGACACTGCACATTTCCCGGAAGTCATTATATACTAAGGTACAGTACATAACGCGATGAGAATGCAAATATACCGCCGTGTGATTAGCAGGTCTGTTGGATTTCGGCGGGATATAATGTTCATACTAAGGCGTCTGGATATAATTTTATGTTTAACTCTTCAGCTAAGAATTGCCTGACTCTTGATTATACTACGCTCAGGAGAAACAATGGGCGCTTTAAACTATTAAAATGTAGCGCAGTTAAACCACAAGAGCATGACAGTTTCCCATGCTATTGACGGACGATTTTATTCAAGTTATGGGCACTTACAGCATCCAAAGGGTTCAGCAGATGTAGCAAGAGTTGAAAACGTATCTAGCTTTTCTTCAACACAAGCGAAAGATTTAGCTATTAACGCTAAATCTGGTACCGGTACTAGTATTACTTAAAATATAATTACTAGTTCAAGCTAAAACTTAAATACTTAGCAAGGTATCCAGCACTGTCCTTGGATAACTCGGTCACACTGCATCACAAGCAGGTAGGTCAACAGACAGTGTATATGATATGTATATGAGATGCAAAGCCAATAAGGATGAGGTATGCAAACTAATGGCGCAGCAGATTCAGCATGCCTTAAGGGTAACACACAAGAATAGGACCCAACAAAAGCGTCCCTGACTATAACAAGTAACCGTCGATTTGCAAATATAGGTCCCTATTTCGGTTTTAGGGGCGACAACACAGGGGTAACGAAATCTGCCCAAAGGTTGGCCCAGTGATCGAACCAGGACCCGCTGGTTGTGGGCCGACTGTGCTTTCAATTGCACCACCACTACCACCTCAAAAACTCTTGCTCTTTTCCGTCTCCTGTATTTCTGCACACTGGATATGAAGTGGAACTGGCGGAAAACTCCAAAGCAATCTTTCCCAAATTTCACGATGTCTTTAAAAAAAAAAAAAAACGGTCTAGAGATGATACATGATAAATGCAAAGGACAGCCAAAAAAGTGTGAATACTGCGAACGATTTCCAGTTCATAACATTTCTGCTGTGGCTTTTGTTCTCACTGTTTCCCTTGGCTCACACACTCGAAATCGCAATGGATGGCAGAAATTTAGCAACTTGAGGAAAGTACTTCCAGAGGTATTTCCTCGAGAGTATATCCGTGTTGAGGGAATGAGGCTCATAAAGTAATCGTCCTGGTGTGAGGGACAGTATTTCAGTAAGGGCAGAGTGGATTGTTTGAAAGTTAAAACATTTCTTGCACTGAATTAGAAAAGAAAAATGACCACTTTGCAATTTAGCAAGTAAAATTCTTCTAGGAATATCAGTTTCTGTGTAATTAATCCACGAGAAAGTTTTGACGAACACTAACTGATGACAGTTGATGGCTATGGTGGCTATGTCAAGGTATTCAGTGTAGTGCAGAATAATCAGTTTTTACTTCTTTGTGGTAGGGGTAATGTATGTATAATTATCTCGCAGCGGTCGGCTTGTACACGCCCGACATGAATGGACAGCTTCAGCATACATGACTGAGCTGTGTTTTACGGGTCTTGAAGGTCAACTGATCCATACGACAGAGGAACACCACAATCTGTTACTGAAGGAATGACCCACTCTCACTTGATGACCATGCACGGTATACAGTATGTGTAGAAACCTTTAGGAGTATATACCGTAGTGGGGTATGAAGTGCATGTGGAAATTTATATTGTTCGAGTGGTGTGATGAGTGTTGATATGTAGTGAGGCCATTGGTAAGTGACCGGCATAGAATAGGATTCTTGCAATAGGAAGGGAAAGAGTACAGGTCACGGAGGAACATGTCGGTAACAAGGTAAAGAGAACGCATTTACCTGTCTTTTCTGTCATTACACAGAAACACTGCAAATCTTTTGTCATTGCACATTAAGTCCCTCCATTCACCAACACATCGCACTCTGAATCACCTGCATTCATAACAAGCATCACTGAACCTTTACCTGTTTATTTTTTAGAACTCGCCACTCGCATACCTAAGTAGCTGACACAAATCCTCTCTAGGAGATTAATCTTGCGTGTTCTGCTCAGTAACAGCTACAGTAATCTCACACAAAATATGCTGTGTAATCGTCATAAAATATCTGATGAAGATTCGTGCTGAGAATCTACATATGGATACTCGAAGTGCTGAGTCAAACGGTCTAATATCTCACTGAAGGCCTACGCGATCTCACGCTTGAGTTGTATCACTATCGTCCGGTAGTAGTCAGAGCAAAATAAGAAAAAAAAGTAATCGTCCTGAAAAGGGTTATTGAAGATGACTTTCACTGCAGATTCCCAGACTGAGGAAAGTCGTGCATGAGTGCTTTTATGTACGGTATATAGGCATAGGTATCTTTCTATATGTATGAATTGTAGTGGTCGGATTGGCTTTGCTCAGCGGCGAGTGGAAAACTAAAAGAATGGCTCTGGAGACGTGAGAAGGGAAAGAAGTGATATCCAGTGTTGGTCGAAGCAAGGTTCAACTATTGTCAACCAAAAGAGCTCAGTCAGCGGTGCATGGTGATGCCACACAATTCTTTAAGCAAAATTACTCTCCTTTACGAAACATCTGGCTATGATATGTATCTCTCCTTGGCCAAGCACTGGGTTGCACGCACGGAACAAAATGGCCAGTTACACCGAGTTGGTCAGACATCAATACTCCGTCGTCCCTCGCTGCCGTAATACTCTCGGGATCATGACGTCAACAGACACTCATATTTCCATCCCATGACCAGAACAGCATTTTTTTTTTTCACATCGTTTGGCCTGAAGCTCATTAGCCTACACTCCACTCTCTAATTATGGCGTTCATCCTATGACGATGTTTGCGTACGTCATGGCGCTCAGGATTTACCGGGATTTTGGGATTTAATCTGAATCACCTGGAGGTTATTATGGACGCTCGGCCACTCAGAGGGGACGATTAGTGAAAGACAATGGCGCGATTATGGCTCTAGATTATGTTGCAGAGTTTGCGTTAAGGTGTGTTAGTAAGTTTGGGGTGTCCAGCAGGAGGGCTCTGGGAAGTCTTCAGATTGTCTTAGACCCTTCACTCCAATTACGATTTAACTCACTTTAGGCTTTTTTTTATTATTATTATTTTTTTTGTACTGGTGGAGTTAAATGCAGCCTCCATGAACCTCTTCAGTATGAGAGGCTATTCCAAAGTCAAATAAAATCGTCTGGAGGTAAAGAGGATAAACCAATCAAATGCCTCACCGAGCTGAAGGGGTTAACTTGAGTCAGAGGATTAGGCCGTAAGGACAGTAGGAGATTTATGGCGCATAGGGAAGGGTCTGCGAGGTGGTGGAGAAGAATTTATGGATTTAGAGTAAAAGAGGAAGGATTAAGAGTGAGCGAGGAAGGGTCTGCAAAGTAGAGAATGGGATTTAGAGTGAGTGGGAAGTATAATTATGCGAGGTGGTAAAGAAGGATTTAGAGTGAGTGGAGAAGGATCTGAGAGATGGTGGGGATGGATTCAGAGTGAGTGGGGAAGGTATGTGAAGTGATGAGAAAGGATTTAGAGTGAGTGGAGATGGATTTGCCAGGGGGTGGAGAAGGCTTTAGAGTGAGTGGAGAATGCATTCGAGGGAAGGATGAGGGATTCTGAGTGAGTGGAGGAGGGAATGCCAGGTGGTGAAGCAGGACTTGAGGTGGATAAGGGTGTGTGAGGTGAAATAGAAAGTTTTAAAATGAATGAAGTTGGATCTGGGAGACGGTGTTTGAGAATAGATGGTATGGGAAGTTGGTACTGACTGGAGCAAGGTGATGGACGGAATATGGCCACTGATAACCAAAGTCTACCACTCGAGAGACAGTTTTCACCTTTTTTTATATCCTTCAGTCCGAGAACCTCATATCTTATTCTTACACTCCCCTGATGATTTTACGCAGATAAGGATAGACTTTCTGAACTGGAGAGGTTAGATACAGCCTTAATTAACCTCCACGATTCTACAGAACATTTCTAAGCTGAATAAAATACCCTGTTAGCAGTAAACATATACCACAGAAGGACGTTATGCTACCCAGATACAAAGCCTCTCGCTGTACCCTCGTCGGCATTGAATATTACAGATTTCTTTACTTGGCTCACCTAATCACACTCAATAACTGCACTTCACAGCTATGAAAATAAAATCGCATGGAGGTAACAAGAATACTGAATAAACAACGTCATCGCAGTGAATAGGCTAGTGGATATAGCCTCTAGATTATTATCAACGAGATGATGTTACCTTGGATCAACAAAATAATCTAATCTGCAAGACGAAAATAAAATAAAAAAGTCATTATCCTAAAAGCATAAGCAGGTATCATCCAATCCTATAACAGGTTCTTTGAGATATAGGGGCCCGAGGCTAGGCTAATTTAATCCATTACACATATGGGTAGATAGCCAGCCTACTTCCCCTGATGACAAGACAGGATCACTTCGCCTCCAGTCACCTCTTGGAGATCAAGCCAACTTGAGTGTGAAGGCCATTACTCCGACACCAGCGTTCTAACCACCAGGCGCTAAAATATATAAATAACCCTTAATTTTATCCCAACGTAGTGCTTCTTCCCCATTACTTCACCTATTATATTTTCTCAATAGTAATAATTTCTCCTTCCTGCCTCTCCTCCCTCATTACCCCCAGCACTCCTGATCAGATCTCGTCAGTCTCGGGTAATGACAAGTGAAGATAATGATAATACCCTTGTCTCCTCGGGCTCTGCCACTACTTCATTTTATTTTAGTTATCTCCAGGTGATTGTCTTTAACTTCTGTAGGATCTCTTGTGCTGAAGGAGTTAATCGATGCTATATATAACCCCCAGAGGTCCAAAAATCTGTCCCAGGCTACATAAAATTGTCTGGATATAGTAAAACAAATAAAAATAATTCACCGCCCTTCAGTCAAATGCATCAGTGAAATGAAGTCATGCAGATGTTATTCTATCTCCCTCCCTCATTACCCCATTCCCTTCATCACGTCTTGCCAGCCCCGG
>JAGKTI010006468.1:0-21676 GCA_018397915.1 Birgus latro
TGAAGCAAATGATTCTAAAGGAAGTTTAACCTAATCAGCTCTTGTTGTGCCCAAGAGTAATGAGTCTTTATCCTGATCATCCAGTAAATCAGAACACATGTGTAAAAGATCAGGGAAACGTCCATATGTTGACGGAAACTTTAGTAGGTGATACTGAGTTTTTACTTATGTAAAACTTCATTGAGAACATTGATATGCAGCAGTAATAAAATATTTACTATTTCCTTTCAGTAAAACAAAATACGTGTAAAATAACGAACAAACGACTTGAGACGGAACAAATCAAAGTATAACGACGGTAGGTCGGTGACAAATACTGTAGTTTTGGAGAGGACATACTACCAAGAAATTCAAATTTCACTCTGCACTCGACACTGAGAAAATTGTAGTACTTCCTACTTGTGACGTTAGTAACAAAATTTTGATTGGTCATTAACTCTATTTTAAATAATTCATTGTTTTACTTATCATGATTTTGCTACGTACTGCACGTAGGACTTTTGTACTTTGCTTTGCTGAGTGGAGCGCTAAGCATTATCGATGGTAGCACTTAAGTAGTCCACTCAGTAAAGTACTACAGGCTGGGACTTAAGTAGAAGTCAAACCTAAATACTTAGTAATTTCGTAGGTACGGGCCCAGACGCCTAGGTACTGGTGACATCGTACAAAGGCAAGGCGTTGACCCCCAAGGAGGAGGGGGCGGTCTGGGTGGCGAAGACCGAAAGGTAGGCATTTGGTCTTGTTAAAGTTGATTTTTAGACCAAGCTGGCAACATTTGTCATGAAGGCGGAAGAGTGCAGTTGGTGCCTGGGTATAGCAGTTTCGCCTGGAGAAGACCAATGCTAAGTCATCTGCATAGGATAGCAGGGAAATCCCTTGCCCATAGTCAACACTGAGCAGTTCCTCTATCAACACATGATAATTGGCGTAGTGGCAAACATATATGAAGGTGATAAAACAAGTATAGAACTAGAAAACACAAAGGAAGAAATTGAAGACTAGCGGAATACAAGGATGCACGGGCTCTACTACATTTTTAAAATTAATAACATACATAATAATAAAAGAAATAGAAAGAAAGGGAAAAGGCTTCAAGAATAAGAAGTTCATTCTGAAAATACTATTTTATGCAGATGATGGTTTGATGCTAGATGAAAATGTGGAGGATGCGAAAACAAATTTGAACATTCTGACGGACTTAAGTGAAAAGTGTGGTTTGGAGATAAAGACAAGAGTAATATCTTAATATGGAATATGAAAGAACAGTCTGATATGACAGGAGTGAAAGTGACAGATAAAATAAAACTACTTGGGAATTTATTTAGAAAAGAAAAGGAATTTATTTAAATACCAAAAGAATGAAATGATAAAAAAGGCTTGTAAATTAGAAAATAATACTTACTCAGTGATAGCCAAGAGCTGTAATAAAATGATAATTGGTAAGACCTACTGGAAAAATATAGCAATACCAGCAATACTATATGGAAGCAATATAATAAATATGACAGATACAAATATTACAAAGAATAGAAAATAGAGTATATAGACAAATAATGGGAGCAACAGAAAGAGTCCCAGTGTGTACACTGAGAGGAGAAATAGGAGCTTTATTAATGAAGACAAGAATAAGTAATGGGAGGTTACAACATATGAAAAATTTTAAAGGTGAAAATGAATTACTAAAGGAGATTTTAAGAGAAATAAATGAGGATGATAGTAATAAGTGGCTGAGGGTTACAAATGCATATATGAATGATATAAAAATAAAACAGGTGGAGTTGAGCAGAATGGAGAACAAAGAAATTAAAGAGAAAACAAGGAAGTGGGATGAAGAAAAATGGAGAGAAGTTAATAGTAAATCGAGTTTAGAAATACAGTATACGAGAGATGGAAAAAGAAAATTGAAGAACAGATGTACGACAGTAAACCATCATCGAGCATATGGTATAAGGCTAGAAGTGGGACCTTACCATTAAATGACATGAAAAGACACTGATGGAGAAGTAGCTTGCAAGTTATGCAGACATGAATATGAAGACTTAAAACATTTTATGTTAAGATGTCTGAAGATTATTAATGAACGGATGAAAGCGGTAGAACTACAGCAACCGTACCATGGAGATGAGATAGAGATAATTGGTCAATATTTATTTCGTTTCGTTTTTGAAGGCTGCAACATGCTTGCATGCGTCGGCCTTTTTTGGATTGGAGCGTGTAGCATTTTATGACCGGATGCCCTTCCTGATGTCTATCAATGACCCTTGGGTGGATTCGATCCTCCGACCCTACGGTCAGAGTGGAGCGCTCTAACCCACTGAGCCACGGCTGCTACTTATTTCAGAAAGAAAATCCACTAGAGAAGAAGGAAGTCCTATATAATATATGGAAAAAAGGGAAAACTTATTAAAGAAACAAATTAGTAAATAAAAAAATAAATATGGTTAAAAGGAAAGCAATAAAGATAATAACAATAACAATGAAACACTAGAAGATAGAGAAGAGAATCGCGGTCAAAATGGCATATACTTCAACGACCTGGTTAGTAAAGAATAAGAACACATCAGGGAGTGCCGTTGCAAAGGCAATGCTTCCACATACTAAATGAACAGAACTGAACTGTATGTAATGCTTGTATTTAATGGGAATGAACAATACTGTATGGTTCTTACCTGACTCCGTGCTTAATTGGATGGGGGAGGGAGAGTGGTTTCGAGACTTGCACAATTCAGTCTCTCGTCATGACTCGCATGAGGCGAGTGTGGCAGTAGCAGGGACAACAGGGTGGACTAAGTGAGCCTGATTACCATTAGGCGTGGGTGGGAAGTGCTGTAATTAGCTTGTCATGTCTGAATGTGAATGCAACCTGGAAAACTCCTTGGAAATGGGTCACTTGGGACAGCAACCCTGGTTATCAAAATGGCTAAATTAGTTACTGCAATGTATGAAGCAATCATGGTTTGCCTGGAAAAGTACCACAAATTAGGAAACCGTGACTAACAAATCCATGATACATGTGAGTTGACTAAGTAAAAACATAAATGTTAAAAACAAAGTATACAGTATGTTGAACTTTACAAGAATCTTCAAGAATACTGAAATAACCATATTATCAATACAGTATTACACAAATGTGAGAAACAGTTACTTGATCACTAGGAAGTCTCATGCAGCATATGTAATAATGATTGAAGTGCTTCCACAACCATTGTAGCCTTGGCAGTGACTTTGTTGCTACAGGATGCTTCTGCCTACAGACTTCAAAGAAAGAAACAGAATTTGGGAGTTTACTGCTGGCTGGTGGCCATCAGGGATATTTTCTAAATTTATGTGTGTGTGTGTGTAGATAGATATATTAAGGATCAGTGACCATGACTATCACTGGACAGCCTTCAGATGTAGTACCTAAACTGCAATATATTTAAACATGTTCAGTAAATTGGCAGTTTTGGAATTCATATGCCAGTATATGTTACCATACATGTTTAGGAGTTGTTTTGGTTGTATTCATTTTCATTTTTGTTTCGTTTTCATTTTTGAAGGCTCCAACATGCTTGCATGCATCAGCCTTGGTCACCTAATGGCGGCTGTCCATGCTGCTCAATCTCTGGCAGCCTTTCTGTTCAGTCCCTTAACCCTGAGGTCACAGTTAATGACCTTGTCCCAGGTCGTTTTTGGTCTACCCCTTGCAACCCTACTCCTAATATTAATACTTCTCACTTTCTGCACCCAATTATCATCCCCCATCCTCTTCACATGCCCAAACCACCTCAATCTACTTCACCTCATCACAACACCAGTACACTCCAGTCCCATCCTACCTCTCAACTCTTCCATCTTAAACCTAGCCCCCCCAAGCCTTGCACTCAGGGACGCATTGCACATCCACCTAATCATTGTCATTTTTGTACGTTTGAGCCTGCAAATATCCTCTTCCTTTACTGCCCAGGTCTCACAACCATACAACATTACACTCCTGACACATGCTGCATACAAAGTTCTCAACACGTAGGGAGAACCCTCTCAATGTCAGGAAAGGCAACAACTTCCAGAAGTTCTTCCAACCACTCCTCACCCTAGCTGCAGAGCTACCTCCAGCTCCACCTCCAGCACATAACATGTCTCCCAAATAACAAAACTCTTCCACACACTCAAGAGACTCACCAGCAAGTTCAATCCTTTAACATCTGACAATCTCCACCTGCTCTCCCTGACACACCACACGCATAAAATCAGCATTATCTCGCAGCCTAGCTCTAATATCACTATATCCCTTATGCACCCTCTTGGTACCTTTTTTTTTTGCACTGGCAACTTTTCTTCAGACTGTACATTTAGGTCAAAGACTGGTATCATTGTCAAGGGAGCATGGCGGGAAGGCATTGGCGAGAGGCGGCCACACTTATGCTGGTGTGTCAGGCAGCTAAGCCAAAGGTAATGTACAGGACAGTAAGGATTCTGTATTTTATCTCTTGTTAGATGTGTGGTTTTGCTACAAATCTGAAAGATTGGTGATCAAATGTATGGCTCTTTTCATTGGACACATTGTTAATAGCTTCTGCTCTTGTGTTTTCCCATTTCTGGATTATATCCACCTTATTTATTATATATTCGCAGTGTTATCAAGATCTCCATATTTCAGGTATCGAGGCCTCTTGATTCAGACTTCCGAGTATTATTTCTCAAGCGCAGCCAGCGTAGTTCCTTCATGCCTAATGCCTTTGTCTTCCCTGGTACTGTATACACTTTGTAATGTAATAGTCATTTATACTGTGTTCAGTATTCAAGTATTCCATTATATCTTTACTGACTCCTCCAAAATTGTATCTTGTAATACTGTATTAATTTCACAAATTTCTGTGTATCTGTACCAGAGTTTGTCCTGGATAGTTATGTCAAAAATCCTTCCAAGCTCTTCTGTTGCCATTCATAACTCCAGCTTCCCCTCGCGTCAGTCCTGTTGTAGTCTATTTTAGGAATACTTGTGAGCAAAGCAAATGCTACTAAATATTACATCTGTTGGGAACAACAGCAAACTCATTTTTAAAACGCTAGTACTTGCATTCCTCAGGCAGCATCACACCATCCTGTTTCACTGTGGTTCCATAATTGTAGTTACTCCACTGTAATTTTGTGTGCCTACTAACCCAGATAGGATCAGCTAAAGACATGTTACCATATATAGTACTAAAATGTGTGATATACTGAAACATCATGATTTAAGTTACTGTACAAATTATACAGTATACTGTATATGTCACAGACTTGATACATACAAACGTTTAGTCATATGATAAAGTAATTGTAACCAATTGCTTTCAGGTGGAGTGATTGAGCCATCTGATTTCGCTGAAGCTTGGGTACATGTTTTTGAAAAATATGGCCACTCACAGTCTGAATTTTTAAAAAAATTTAGGTAGGTATGTAAAGTTCTAGTACATGTTTATTAGTTACAGGCACAGTGTTAGAGAAATTTAGGTCTTTGTCACGTTTGTCCTCTGAACTGTGTGTGCAGTCTGTTACCTCAGTTAGTTGAGGTCGAGTCTCATTGTCAGTTGTGGTGAAGGGAGGCATGTAGGAGGAGGTTATGAATAGTGCATTATGAAAAAGGGGGAAGGGGTGGACTGAAGAGGAGATTTTTTTTTTTTTTTTAATGCAAGGAAGAAGGAACCAAAGGCCAGGGCCCGCATATTGTTCCTTCCAAGAAAAAGTAAAAACAATACAAAAGAGAGCCAAATTCAAGATCCATTCATTTCGAGATGCCTGGACACACTGCGTTTGAAAGATTGGAGATCATAGGAAGTAGGGAATACAGACAGAGGGAGACCGTTCCAGAGTTGACCAGTTGCATAAATGAAGGACTGGGAGTAACGGTTAACTCTTGCATTACAGAGTTGGACAGAAAAGGGATGAGAGTTTGTTGCTAGACGGGTACTACGTGCCCGTCTTAGAGGTGGAGGGATGCAAGCAGACAGTTCAGAGGAACAGTGACCGTTGAAGTAGCAATAGAAGAGAGATAAAGAAGCAACAGTGCGACGAAGAGACAAAGGTTGAAGGGAATCAGTAAGAGGAGGAGAGTTAATGAGACGAAAAGCCTTTGACTCCACCCTATTGAGAAGAACTGCATATGGGGAGCCTCCCCACACATTAGAGTTGTACTCCATACACGGGCGAATAAAACCCGTGTACAAGGTCAACATCTGTGCAGGGGTAAAGAAAGTTCGGAGTCGGCCCAGCACACCTAATCTCTTCGAAGCAGATTTCACAAGAGATGTAATATGTTCTTTCCAAGACAAATCCCGAGAGAATGAAACCCCTAGCATGTTCAAGGATGATGCAGGACTGAGCTGGACATTATTAAACGTTAGTGGGTAATCCTGAGGAAGATTTTGTCGGGTTGATAAGTGTAAGAACTGAGTTTTTGATGCATTAAAAATAACAAGATTATTTTTACCCCAATCAGAGATATGAGCCAAGTCAGACATTAGGTATGCCATAGCCTCATTCCTTGTTTGCTGAAGTAACTGCTGAGATGGACGTTGCAGAAATTGAATGGAAAGGTGAAGGGTGGAATCATCAGCATATGAGTGGATAGGGTTAGATGTACAGCTTAGAAGGTCATTGATGAATAAAAGAAAGAGAGTTGGTGATAGGACAGAGCCCTGAGGAACACCACTGTTGATAGGTCTAGGAAAAGAACGATGGCCGTCTACAACAGCAACTATAGAACGACCAGAAAGGAAGATAGAGATGAAGGCACAGATAGAAGGATAGAAACCGTAAGAGGGCAGTTTGGAAATCAAAGATTTATGCCAGACTCGATCGAAAGCCTTTGAGATGTCAAGTGCAATGGCAAAGCTTTCGCCAAAGTCCCGAAAGGAGGATGACCAGGATCTGAAAGGTAAGTGAGAAGATCGCCAGTGGAGCGTCCCTGACGGAACCATACTGACGATCAGAAAGAAGGTTGTAACAGGAAAGATGCTTTAAAATTTTTCTGTTAAGAACTGATTCAAAAACTTTTGAGACACAGGATGTTAAAGCAATTGGACGATAGTTAGAGGGTTGGGAATGGTCACCCTTCTTTGGGACTGGCTGAAGGAGAGCAAACTTCCAGCAAGAAGGAAAGGTACAAGTTGAGAGACAAAGGCGAAAGAGTTTACCTAGGCAGGGTGTAAGCACAGAAGCACAGTGTTTGAGGACAAAAGGAGGAACTCCATCAGGCCCATATGCCTTGTTAATATTGAGGCGAGTGATGGCAGAAAATACATCAGTTGAAGAAATTTTAATGCCAGTCATGAGGAAGTCTGAGGGGGAAAGTGATGGAGGAACAGCACCGGAATCGTCTAAGGTAGAATTGGAGGAGAAAGTCTGAGCGAAGAGATCTGCTTTATCAGTAGAAGAAATAGCTACAGAGCCATCAGAGTAGAAAAGAGGAGGGAAGGATGATGAGGTAAAGTTGTTAGAAGGGTTTTTGGCAAGGTGCCAAAAGGAGCGAGAAAAATTTGAGTTGGAGAGTTGGGAACATTTAGCATGGATGAAATTATTTTTAGCAGAGCGAAGAACAGACTTAACACGATTCCGGGCAGAAATATAAAAAAGATGTGATTCAGGGGTGGGTTGGCTCCGGTACCTTTTAAAGGCCCTCTCTCTGTTGCAGACAGCATTAGAACAAGCGTGATTAAACCAAGGCTCTCTTGCATTAGTCAGAGGATATGAAAAAGGAATGTATGCTTCCATGCCCGAGAGAATAACCTCCGTAATGCGCAGGGCACACTCAGACGGCTCCCGGCCATGGAAGCAATAATCATTCCAAGGAAAATCAAAGAAGTACTGCCTGAGGGCCTCCCAATCTGCAGCTCCAAAGTGCCACAGGCGGCATTTCTTTGGAGGGTCCACAGGCCGTACTGGAGCAATAGGACAGGTTAAGGTAATAAGGTTATGATCGGAGGAGCCCAACAGAGAGAAAAGATTAACAGTGTAAGCAGAAGGATTAGTTGTTAGGAAAAGGTCAAGTATGTTGGAACTCTCTCCAAGGCGGTCAGGGATACGGGTAGGGTGCTGTACAAGCTGCTGTAGGTCATTAAGGATAGAAAAGATGTAGGCTTGTTCACCAGGTGGCTCAGTGAAAGGAGAGGAGAGCCAAAGGTGGTGGTGAACATTGAAATCTCCTAGAAAGGAGGTTTCAGAGAAAGGAGAAATGGATAGAATGTGTTCCATCGTAGAAGTAAGATAGTCAAAGAATTTTTGATAGTCAGTAGAATTAGGAGATAAGTAAACAGCACAGATATATTTAGTCAGAGAATGACAGGAGAGCCGAAGCCAGAGAGTAGAGAATTCAGAAGAATCAAGTTCAGGAACACGAGAGCAAGATAGATCGTTGCGTACATATACACAACAGCCACCTTTGGCTTTGAAATGAGAATAGAGAAAGTAGGAGGATACAGAAAAGGGTTTGCTGTCAGTTGTCTCAGACAGCTGAGTCTCAGAGAGAAAGAGAAGGTGAGGTTTAGAGGAGAAGAGGTGGTGCTCAACAGAGCGAAAGTTAGAGGAAAGGCCGCAAATGTTACAGAAATGAAGGAGGAGTGAGTCAGACAGTGGTTCCAGGCAGCTCCGAGAGTCATCACCGGGAGAGGGGCGGATGGTGGGGGCATTTATGGTCCCCCCCCCTGGGGACTCTGAGGCACGATTTCCAGTAGCCATTTTTTAAAAATTTGAAAAGGAAGTGTAGTGTGTAGCGTGTATGTAGTTTGGTGTTGACAGTTAGAGAAACTTGTATTGGAGAGCATGCTGGTCTACTCTCTGTGTAACTGAGACACTGAAAAAGTTCAGCAAAGGAGGATGGTCAGGAACAAGTCCTGAGGGCTGATGAAACGGGAGCTCCAGCTCTCCCTGTCATCAGCTTTCCATCCTCCTTGGGAGTACTGTCCTGCTCAACTGGTGCTACAGTGGGGTGGAGAAATGTACAGGATGTACCAGAACTTGACATGCCAACATCAAATGATTCCTGAGGTCATTCTGAGACAGAAATATTATGTGAACATATGTTCAATTTGCAACTGTTATGGAGTAAAGTGCATTCATTCTCGACATTCTTCATTGCTGTGTTTGTTTGGTTAGTCAGTTCTTAGTGTATTTGTTGATTGTCATCATAAAAATGATATCTAAGGCTGGTGGTAGTACTATCAAAATAGAGGGAGACCATGTGCAATTTGACACAAAGATGTGGGAAGCAACTATTTTGTGCAGTGTTTGTGATAAGTGGGTGCATATGAGAGTTAGTTATAGTGCTATCAGGCACGCTGCAAAATAACGCTGATTTCATTTGTGCGGTGTGTCAGGGAGAGCATGTAGACACAGAGAGACGTGAAAGGATTAATCTTCATGGAGATGTTTTGCCATTTGAGGGACAAGAAATGTGCTGGAGGTGGGGCCAGAGCTAGACCAGTGGCTAGGGTAAGGGGTGGTTGGAGGAAGTGCAGGAAGCTGTTGCCTTTCCTGACATTGAAAGGGCCCTCCCTATGTGCTAAGGGGTCATTTGTGAGTGTAATGCTTTACAGTAGTGAGACCTGGGCAGTAAAGGAAGAGGATACTCATAAGCTCAAACATATGAAAATGATAATGATCAGATGCATATGTAGTGCATGCTTGGATGAGTGGCGTGGGTGGTTTAGGATTGCAGTTGAAGAGTTGAACTGAACTGACTAATGGATTCCTGGCAACAGGTATCAGAGACCACGTGGCACTAATGCAAAACAAAGATGTGACTAGCAGTGGAACAGAAATGGGAAACGAGACAGAAATGGTTTTGGTGTAAAAGCGGTCATGCCATGGAAGTGGTTTTAGCGTAAGTGGTCTTGGCATTGAAATGATCTTGGTGTTGTAGTGGTTTTGGCACTGAAGTGGTCTTGGTGTTGAAGTGATCTTGGCATAGAAGTGGTTCTATTGTAATAGTGGACTTGACATTGAACTGAATAATGGATTCCTAGTGCCAGTACCAAAGACCATGTGGTACTAATTCAAAGCAAAGATATATGTCTGGCAATGGAACAGAAACAGGGAAAGAGAAGTAGAAGTGGTCTTGCCATAGAATTGGTCTTGGTGCTGAAGTGGTCTTGGCATAGAAGTGGTCTTGACATAGGAATGGTCTTGGTGTAGAAGTGGTACTGATGTTGAAGTGGTCTTGATGTAGAAGTGGTTTTTGCATAGAACTGGTCTTGGCATTGAAGTGGTCATAGCATTGATGTGGTCTTGGCAGTTAGTGTACAAGTGATCTTTGCACAGAGGTGAACATGGGACTGATGTGGTCTTGATGCTGAAGTGAACTTGGCATTGAAGTGGCTTGGCAATGAAGTGGCTGGGCATTGAAGCAGCTTGGCATTAAAGTTACTTGGCAATGAAGTGGCTTGATTGGTCAGTTGGATGGAAGGCTTGTCCCAGGAAAGGAGGAAAGGTTGATGTCAGTGCAAGGTTCTTAAACTATTCTTGTTATGAAACCAGATATGTAACATGATAGAAGCAGAGGGAAAATAAAGGCCAGAAGAAACACAGAAGAGAGGTAGAACAGAAGAGAAGACACAAAAGAGAGAAAAACTGGAGACAAAAAGACCTCTTTTAGTCGCCTCTTATGACAGGCAGAGATACAGGGGAAGAATTCATTCTCCTCCTCCCTATGGAATGAATGAAGAGTTAAGAGGAAGGATTGAACTTTAATGTATTAGTGCTGTGATGAGGAGGGATAGATTGAGATGGTTTAGGCATGTTTAGAGGATGGAAGATGACAACTGGGTGTGGAAGGTGAGAGGTGTGAACACCAAGTGTAGACTTGCAAGAGGCTAACCTAAAAAGACCTGGGACAGAATCATAGAGTGTGACCTCAGGGATGTGGGACTGAATAGGAAGGCTGCCATTATGGGGCCAAGGAAGGTGGGCAGCTTGTTGGCAGACAGGGTGACAGGAACATGATTTGTTTGTGGCTACTCCTTATGGGATTAAAACATCTAGCAATACACACATAGATAGAACAAAATATTGCAGTCTACCATGAACAAAGTATGGATTGACCCCTTCACAATATTGAATAAATGATGTTTGCTACCACTAGACTATTTTATCCATCTAAGGAAATGCCCTATCATTGTGAAGGTGTTAGAAACAATCTCCCTTGAACTACACAACAAAGAGCCTCTTTTTAACTGAATAAAATTGTCTGTTGGGTGGGTTAAAATATCATACTGTACATTGGATCACTCATTCCTTATGTTGCCATTCCTTGCATCACTAGGACCTCTGCACCTCTGCCAGAATTGTACCGGAGCAAACTTCAGAACCCCATCCTGCCTGAGGTTGGGTTTCGGATCTCGGCAATACGGGAGATGTTTGAGGAGAGCGGCATCCTTTTAGCCAGTCACCTACCCAATAACTGCCTCTCCCAGGATGACATCAAGCACTGGAGGAAGATTGTACATGATGATCCTGCTCAGGTCAGCTTTACCAGTACATGATGATGATGCTCAGGTTAGCTTTGCCAGAACAGTAATTTCTCATTTAAAATGCTTCATTGGACACATTTTTGCCCTTATTTGGGCCCCCAGGCTCTTCTAAATATGAACCTAGTAGACTGCAGACTGAAACTGTCCTTCTTCCTTAACTCACTATCCTCCTTGTGGGGGACAAGGGTAAAGTTGTGGGATATTTGTACAGTTGGGCAGCTATATTGATTCCAACACCTAAAGGCATCCTCCAGCACATGCTCTTCACTACAAAGTTATTAATCAGTATACAAGCACATAACTTCATTATTCAGTTAATAAGCACTCAGGATGTGCAGCAGAGATCAGGGTTGACATAACTCAAAGAAGCTTTTTCCTTAGTTTATCATATATTTTTGGGGGGTTAATATTGCATGTGGACAGATATTAAAGACATACAGGTATTCCTAGCCACAGTATCATTTATATTTTGAATTGCTGATGTAGTATGAAGAATTACTGTGGTGTATTAGTATGTGTGATTTAGTGGGGGAAGTGAGTTTACTATTTGCTTAGCTTTGGTGTAGGTATGTGTAGCGCATAAGTAGGGCTATAAAGGAAGTATGCAGGGCAAAATCTGGATCTCTGAGACTTTTGCTGGATAACCTAAAATAGTGCCAAAAGGAAGAATGCGGTATTTAAGGTGGCAAATCGGATGAAGAGGGAAAGCAGGGATATGGTATCACAGGTGAGCCATGTGTGAAGAATGATGAAAGAAGGGTGGTGGTGGACAGTGAAGTTGTTAAAGATGCCTGGAGAGAACAATATAACCAATTGCTGAATGAGGGGTTTGACAGAAACAGGGAATGTTGCAGTGTGTGGATCCAGTGTTTGGCCCTTGGACTCTGATGCTGCTACTGTGAACGGGGCAATAGGCAGGATGCAGTTGGGGATGGTGGCAGGTGTGTCTGAGTTGACTGCTGAAATGTTGATGGCCTGAGGACATATAGCAGCTGGTTGGTTACTGATTTGACAAATTTGATAGTGAGTGTTGTCCCATATGACTTGCTGAAGAGTGTTATTGTAAATATGTGTAAAGGGAAGGGTGATGCCCTGGAAAGAGGAAACTATAGAGACGTAAAACTTTTGGACCATATAATGAAGGTAATGGAGAGAGTCATAGGAGTATGGTACCATAAGAGAAAGAGCGAATATTGATGAGATGCAGTTTGGATTTATGCCAGGCAAAGGGACTGCTAATGTCATATTCCATGTCTGACAGCTTCAGGAAAAATATATAGGAAAGAAAAGGGAACTGTACACTGTTTTTGCTGATTCGGTGAGAGCCTTGGACAGAATCCCAAGGAATGGGGTGAAGTGGGCAGTGAGAAAGTTTGAGATTAAGGAGTGGCTTGTTAGATTGATTATGGCTGTGCATGTGGGGGCATGTACCCAGGTGAGAGTGAATGGAGATTTGAGCGATGAGTTTGCCATGAATGCTGGTGCATCAGGGCTTTGTCTTGAGCTCCTTATTGTTGTCATATTGCTTGAAGCTCTCTCATGTGACTTTGGAAAGACTCCTATGGGATTTGTTGTACTCATATGCTGATGAGTTGGTGTTAATTGCAGAGAATGAAAGGGAGTTGGAGGAAAGATGAGGAAGTGGAGAGATGAAATGGGGCACAAGAGTATGAGAGTAAACATGGATAACACAAAAGTGATGATTTCTAGGACTGGTGGCAGTACTATCAAAGCAGAGGGAGTGTGGCCATGTGCAGTTTGCCACAAGGATGTGGAAAGTAGCTCCAGCTTGTGCAAGATTGTGATAAATGGGTGCGTAAGAGATTTAGTGCTATCAGGTAGGCTGCAAAATAATGCTGATTTCACTTGTGCTGTGTGTTGGAGAGAGCATGTAAAGATTGAGAGGTGTGAAGGAGTTATCTTGCTGGAAAGTCTCTTCAGTGTGCAGAGGAGTTTCATTATTTGGGGGACATGTTATGTACTGGAAGTGGGGCTAGAGCAAGCTCTGTTTCTAGGGTCAGAAGTGGTTGGAGGAGGGGAGCTGTTGCATCTCCTAACATTGAGAGGGCTTCTCCCTCTGTGCTGTAGGAGCTTTGTATGCATCATGTGTTAGAAGTGTAATGTTACATGAAATCTGAGCAGTAAAAGAAGATATTCTTAGGCCCAAACATACAGAAATGACAGTGGTTAGATGGGTGTGTAGATTGTCCTTGAATGTGAGGCTTGGGGGGCTAAGATTGCAATTGAAGAATTAAGAATGATGAGACTTGAATGTGATGATGTTGTGATGAGGAGGGAGGGGTAGATTGAGATGGTTTGAGCTTGTTGAGAGGGTGGAAGATGACAGTTGGGTGCAGAAAGTGAGAGGTGTGAATGTCAAGGACAGGTTTACAATAGGCAGACCAGTAATGACCTGGAATGGGGTCATAGTGTGTGACACCAGGGATAAGGGACCGAATAGGGAGGCTGCCAGAGATCAAGGAGTGTGGACAGCTGTCATTAGGTGACCCAGGCTGGTGCATGGTGCATACAAGCTTGTTGGAGCATTTGTAAATGATACAGTATGATCCAACATTGAAAATTCATTCTGTTTTTGATGATGTGGTTCATCCTGTCTTTGGAAATCCAGTCTAGGCTAGTTGTAGTAAGTACACTACAGCTATACAATACTGTACATCCCTGATGCACGGTATTTTACTTTATTATTTTTAAGTGCTTAGTAAATTGTAGAAAAATTGCATACTAAAATGTTACTCATAAAAGGTAATTTGTCAATTACCATTCAATATGCACTGCTGATTGGAATTATTGGTGAAAATTTTCATAAACACTTTGACATATAACAAGGATTTATTGTATTAGCTATGGGCTTGTCCTATAGGCTAATTCTGGTGGAACAGGTTGTAGTCTGTAGATAAAGTGACTAATGAGCGTATGATTGGGTCTCATTTGTATCTATGATTTGTTTCTCTAAGAAGGACAAGAAAAGTTTCTGAGCCAGACCATATTAACTAGGACATTGATAGCTGAGACCTTGTTATAACAGAGTGATTGGGGGAAAAGGCAGACAGTATATCTGCTAGTTCGTTATATAAGATGTCTGAGGGACCCACAATACCGGACTTAGGGTCGGTATATATACAGTAGGTGCGGAAAGTGTTGACGCCATTTTAAAAAAAGAAAACATTCTTGTGGTTAGCAAGGAGAAACAAATAAATTAACACTCACCATTGAATTTAGTATTTACTGGCATTCCCCTTCACCTTTATTATCTTCTTAAGGTGTCTGGGGAGACTGATGGCATAGTTTTGCAGAACAGACGAACTAAAACTGCTCCATAGCTGCTTGACTGCAGCCTCAAGTTTAGGCAAAGATGATGTGCCGCTTCATGTGCGCTCATAAATTCTCAATGGGATTGATATCTGGGCTGTTTCCGGGCCAATCTCGAATAAAGGGAACTCACAGTCTGTTAGCCACTGTTTCACTGACTTTGCAACATGTGCAGGGGCAGAATCTTGCATAAATACTCTTGCCTTGGTTTTATCAAAAGAGTCACTTAAAACATCACATAAGAGCTCCAAATAATTGTTCTGGTTCACTTTTTCATTTGCAGGTAGAATTACCAACCTACCAACACCATAATATGTAAAGCAGCCCCAAGCCATGAGTGAGGCTGGGTATTTAACAAACTTGGAAGTGTACTTAGGATCCAGGGGGTCACTGCCTGGTTTGCGGTACACTCGTGATGAAGGGGTACCAGTGACAGTAAATGTTGACTCATCACTCCAAAGCACAGTTTTCCATTGCTCCTCACTCCAGGCAAGATATTTCTTACAAAAATTTACTCTCTTTTTCTTTTGAAGTGCAGTTAGCAGTGGTTTTTTTATGAGCACAAAAACTCCTGTAGCCCAGATCTTCATGCAACAGTTGCTGCACACTTCTGACAGACACATCTGCCAGCAACTGTGGGTTCTTTTCTTTTAAATCCCGTGCTGTTAGCCTTGGATCCTGCTAACTTGCCTTGAGATCAGCTGACGGGTCCTGAAGGTTGTCTTACGAGGTCTCCCAGGCTTGGGAAGTGGAGTGGGAGGAATGGCCTCCCCACTGTCCTTGAACCGCTTCACCAGTCTCTGCACTGTCCTCAGTCTAACACCATCTGATTTGCAATAAATGGGAGTTTGTGGCCAGCTTTGTATAAAGTAATCACTTCCACACGTTTGTCCTTGCTTGTGGTTACTTTAGGCATGATGAGAATGTGGTAGGTAACCAAATAACTGTGTTATTTGAGTCAAAACATGCCCTCGTGGTGCATCACATACAGAGACAATCCTCCTCCTGTGGCTGCCCAAACATTACTGAGCCTGCTCCTGTGGTGCCAAACCTATCAAGCAGGGTTGCCAGCTCCTGTTGAAAAAGCGTCAGCTCATTTCGCATCACAGGGGAGGGTAGTATTGACCCTACTTCACTTAACGCGAAAAAGAATGACGTCGGCAAAAAAGTGTCAGTACTTTCCGCGCCTACTGTATATATGAAAAATGGTCCACTAGGTACCTCACATAGCACAATTTATAAGACATCAGTAATTCTGTATTGTATGGGTTTGACCAGTGTTCCTTGGTGCATAGTAGATCAGCAAGCAATACAGAACTAATGTTGGCCTTCATTCCATCCATCCATCATCCAATCCTATGTTGCCCCAAGAGGAGCGTAGGAGCCTGGGGCAAGGCAAGTTGGTCCTTACATTTAAGATTCCAATAAGTAATAATGAAAAGAAGAGGAAGTACTAGGCCTGGGTTCAGTATTTAACAAATTTGTCCGGTACGTTGCTGGATACATTCCCTATATCGGATCCTGATTCATTATATAACAGATGTTGTCTGCTATGGTGAAGGGGCCCATCATATCCAAAGTTTGGTATAAATGGGTCTGTTAAAAAAAGTGAGTCCCCACTGTACTATCAGTTTTCTGTTGTAGGTAAGATTTGTTAGGATGGATGAGAAAGGTGCAGAAATTTTCCATGTCTCATCTTGCAAAAATAAATCAGAGCTACAAAAAGGAAATGATAATACTTGTGGATACTTGTTAATGACTCTCACTTCTGGTCTGTTAAGCATATTTCTGGAAGAACACAGTCAAGGTCCAGTCCTGGAAAGTGAAGATGCGGTGATAGAGAAGTGAAAATAATGACCCAAGTAATAAACAGTTCTCCTGATTTAGTTTTGCTCAAGTAAGATGATATCATTAGCTTTGCTCTTTCATTCTTTATTCTTTGATCTTATTTCATCCCATCTGTAATTGTTCATTAGGGTTGAGGTGATAATGTTATAAGATTTCATCACAGGGAAGTAGCAATGTTGTCCCACTTTCAGACCTCTCTATCCATCCATCCATCATTCAGTCCTCCATTGTCCCCTCAAGTGCATAGAGGCTTGGGGTTAAGTTGCTCAGTGTTGACATTTAGGGTGAGAGTGACCTATTGTTACAATTACATTCGTAGCATGATGGGGTTATGTGTTTGGATCAATTTGTCTGTTTGTCTGTCTTGGCAAGATTATAGAAGATCAATTACTGTACAGTAAATATAATAGCTCCAAATTTTGAATACTGTAATAATTGATGATCATCCGAGGAGCAAGTGATTAAGTTTTGGCTAAAAATGGTCATAAGTCCTCAGTCAAGGTCAACACAATCAGTTTTCATCCGACTTAGACCAAACTTGGTGGAGTAGTTGAGGGTCAGGAAAAAATGAGGTGATTCAGTTTTGAGAACAATATGTCAAAGGTAATGGATGTTGGGAAAGTTCAGTCTTTTAATTCATAGTTTTCATTCCATTTGGACTATATTTGGTGTAAAGGTTTAGAAGGTAAGTCAAAATGAAATTACTGTATTTTGAGAATAATAGGTTAAAGCTTCATGTCACAGGAGAGTGTGATTTTTTTTAAATTATTAATTTGGACCAAATTTGTTGGAAGAGTTAAGCATCAGGATAGTATGAAGTGTTTCTAGCTTCAGAACAATTGGTCAAAGATTCAAAACACTTCCTAGGGTCAAAAAATCAACTTTAAACCGATTGTTGGGCAAAGTGTTGCAGTCAGAGTGCTTTTTCTAAAATGTAGGGTTTATGTGAGCAGTAAACCTCACCCAATCCTCAGATGTAAGCCTTTATGGGTTTAATTTGGTTGGGGTGTTGTAACCCAGTAGACCACCAAGTGTCTGTTTGGTTAATGTGGCTACCAACTTAAATGTCAGGACCAACTTGCCTTGCCCCGGGCTCCTACGCTCCTCTGTGGGGTGACATAGGATTGGATGATGAATGGATGGATGGCTACCATCCAGTGTAGTAAATGGTTTTGTTGGCTGGAAGAAGCTGCTTCACTTGTCACTTAGAGACACCTGAAGGTAACACCACATGTGAGGGAATAGTAGGCTTCCCATCTACTAGTAAAGCATTCTGCTTATGTATTTTCCACAGTTCCTGACATTTTTCCATGAGGTTGGAGGGTATCCAGCAGTGTGGGACTTGCATGAGTGGATCAGCTGGCTTACCCCAGCTTTCTCTGCTGATCGTCACAGGTTTAACACCGCATTTTACATCACTTTTGTTGAGGAGATGCCAAGTGTGGTCTTGGATGAAAAAGAAGTGGTGGATGTTCAGGTAATGTTAACCTTAGGTAGTGGGGTGTTTGTAGGGAACCTCAACTTGAGAAGGAAGGGGACAATGATCGTTGATGTGAACAACATCTTTATTTCAAACATTCCGACATTTAAAATGCCATCACCGGTGATTTGTTTTCCTTTTAGATCAATGATGATGACATTTTAAATGTCGGAAGGTCTGAAATAAACATGTTGTTCATGTCTACGCTCATTGTACTCTTCCCTCTTAATGTTAACCTTCTTCAGTTCAGTTAGATATTAACTTTTTTTTTTTTTCCCAACCATCAGATAATTTTATCCAGCTTAGGACATGTACAGTACATCCTTCAACTTTGCGAACTTTAACTTTGCGATTCACCAATTTTGCGAGGTAGTTCCAAAAGTCATGTATTTTTTAACATTTATGAACTTTGCGACTGATCACACACTCTGCGAGGTCGATTGGTGGGAGAGTCGTCTTCCGGCACTACTTTGCCACCCCGAGTAGTGACATCTTGGTTCATTGGGCGTACTGAGCCTCCTAGTTCAGTGGTCTGCCGCCCCGCCATGTTTGTTTGCACCTGTTTCCAACCAAGGTCACTGACCCTCACAATTTCATGGTGCTCCTCGCAATACCCCAGCAGTCTAACCTTGCACGAGTGTTATCATGGAGCCAACGGGTAAGAAGAACAAGAAAATAATTTTGGAGACCAAACTGAAAATGATTGAAAGGAAAAAAGCAGGTGAAGGTAATTCTGCTATTGGTCAGGAGTTTGGTGTTGGTGAATCGACAGTGAGAATGATTTTAAAGAACAGTGAACAAATCAGGGAAGCAGCAAATAACTATGGAGGTGCTCAATTTGATGGTAGAATGCTGGTGGACAACAAAGAATTGCTAATAAAAATGGAAAGATATCTTGCTCACTACATTTAAAGAAAGGAAAAGGAAGGGGTTTCATTAGATGGGTGCCATATAAGGGAGCAGGCAAAGATATTCTATCACACGTGCCTTAAAAAAGCCATTAATCCTCCAACAAAACCTTTCAAGGCATCGGGGTGGCTATGCCAGTTCCTCAAAAGGAAGGGGTTTAAACACATCAGGTTCAGTGGCGAGTGAGGCAGTGCTGACTACAAATTGGTCGGCTTCACCCCAAGGTAAGCACTTTTTCCCACTCTCTCTCTCGACTTTACCTCTTAATTTTACTATGATAAATGAAACAAACATGAACTGATGTACTGTACAGTAATATTAATAAGAAAACATCATAGGTAAGAAACATTTAAAAAAAAATGCATTTACACTGATGTGAACTGGCGTGGTTTACGGGACTGGTGGCGGGGCAAGGCTTGGCTACTGTGGCCTCATGGGGCCTACGTCATCACTATCACTGTCGGCAGATATTTCCACATCTTGCTGTGTTTTTTCTGCCCCTCTCATGAATCCCTCGAAGTCAGAATCGTCACTGGGGTCATCAGAATGAAAAAGGTTAGGGATGCTAGGATCGCTGGCTGCTTGGGGAGGGGTGGCAGGACGGCTGGTTGATGGGGCAGGGTCTCTTGGGGTTCTCTTGAATTTTGTGATTAGAGACTGCTTCCTCTTGTTAACCCCATCTCTGTGGAGGTCAGCATAAAAGCGAAGCGGCCGAGAATTAACAATGCATAACCTGGCCAATATTCTCGCCGTCATTGACCAGCTGAAAAAAAACATTGTGAACAATGAATGTGACAATTTAGGGCTCAGCAAGCATGCCACGGTGTTGACAGGGCCCTTCATTTATATGCTGACCTACAAAGAGATGGGGTTAACAAGAGGAAGCAGTCTCTAATCACAAAATTAATGAGAACCCCAAGAGACCCTGCCCCATCGACCAGCCGTCCTGCCACCCCTCCCCAAGCGGCCAGTGATCCTAGCATCCCTAACCTTTTTCATTCTGATGACTTCAGTGACGATTCTGACTTCGAGGGATTCATGAGAGAGGCAGAAAAACACAGCAAGATGTGGAAATATCTGCCAACAGTGATAGTGATGACTTAGGCCCCACCGCGCGACAGTAGCCAAGCCTCGCCCCGCCACCAGTCCCGTACACCAAGCCAATCTTCACATCAGTGTAAATGCATTTTTTTTTTTTAATGTTTCTTACCTATGATGTTTTCTCATTAATATCACTGTACAGTACATCAGTTCGTGTTTGTTTCAGTTATCATCGTAAAATTAAGAAGTAGAGTCGAGAGAAAGAGTGGGAAAAAGTGCTTACCTTGGGGTGATGTCGACCAATTTGCCTTTATTTCATATATTTAATTGTTTGAATTTTGCAAATTTTGATTTTGCGAGGGTTTTTGTCGACCATATTCTCGCAAAATTGGAGGAAGCACTGAACTTTTCAAAGTGGTTGGGGCTAGATACAGCATTAAAAGAGTAAGTTATTTCACATGACATACACATTCCCCCCCCCTCCCTCCCCAGTACCTGTTCTGTCAATCGTGTTAAGATCTTTGGAAACTGAAGTTTTGTCCTCGTTTCAGGGTTAATAATTCCTTTAAATACAAGATGCCCTCCATCTGGTTGAACAAGAATTAATTATTAAGGTCATCACCTGGATTGAAGCTGTTAATGATATATGCAATAATTATTATAATTCAGGGATGTGTTGTAAAGTACAACTTTTTCCTTAAAAAAGGTAGGCTACTATAAATTGGGGAAAACTGGCAGATCAGCTTTTTAGATAACAATGGAACTTTTATAGGCAGTTGTCTGTACTTCACTGTTACTGTCGCAGTTATTTAGTGATTAGCATTGCTAACTGTGAAGCTGCCAGTCTATTAGCACCAAGGTTTGAATCCTGGTGTAGACAACTGGCATTGCTCAGTTCAGGTGTCCATCCACCTGTTGTTGGTTGGTTAGGAAAATGAGCATGTAGGGTAATACCTAGGTGAGGTGACTGTGGCAACCTGGATGATGCAGCAGCTCTGTGTCCCAGAATACTGGGTGAATAACCTGGCACAGGCTCAAAGGCCTGTGTTATAGAGATGATCACCATGGTTAAGTGCCATATAGTATCTGTCTCACCTTTACCTTTATACTATAAAGTAGACTTACAGACAAACAGTGGGAGATATAACAAGGACTTAACATTATTACGAGCGAGGGCAAAGCCCTCGTGAATCTCTTGTCAAGCGATGGCACTTTCTCACATATGAGTGGCCCAACCCTGCCTGACCATAATGCTTTTAAGAAGCTTATATCTCAGCAATCATGAGGCCAATCACTGTGGTTTGCACCACATGATAGCCCAATTCTTTAAGATTTGTTTTTGACGGGTTTCATCATACCCAGGCGGTGCACGTATCACATGCCAGGTGCAGCATGTCAAAAATCTTCCAAAGAGGGCCACAGGCCAGATAGTTTTCTATAAAGGCATGAAGCTCGGTAGGTAGGTAGCCATCAGTGTACTCTAGGCATCCTTGGGGTGTAAGACGATTTTTCACGGCTTTTGGATTTAAATGCCCTCTCTCGTACCTTGCTAACAAAGGCATTTCACCAGTTCAGGTACAGT
>JAGKTI010006468.1:21708-40614 GCA_018397915.1 Birgus latro
TACAGAACATCCTTCAACTTTGCGAACTTTAACTTTGCGATTCACCAATTTTGCGAGGTAGTTCCAAAAGTCATGTATTTTTTTACATTTATGATCTTTGCGACTGATCACCCACTTTGCGAGGTAGAGTGGTGGGAGAGTCGTCTTCCCGCACTACTTTGCCACCCCGAGTAATGACGTCATGGTTCATTGGGCGTACTGAGCCTCCTAGTTCAGTGGTCTGCCGCCCCGCCACGTTTATTTGCACCTGTTTCCAACCAAGGTCACTGACCCTCACAATTTCGTGGTGCTCCTCGCAATACCCCAGCAGTCTAACCTTGCACGAGTGTTATCATGGCGCCAATGAGTAAGAAGAACAAGAAAATAATTTTGAAGACCAAACTGAAAATGATTGAAAGGAAAAAAGCAGGTGAAGGTAATTCTGCTATAGGTCAGGAGTTTGGTGTTGGTGAATCGACAGTGAGAATGATTTTAAAGAACAGTGAACAAATCAAGCAAGCATCGAATAACTATGGAGGTGCTCAATTTGATGGTAGAATGCTGGTGGACAACAAAGAAGTGCTAATAAAAATGGAAAGATATCTTGCTCACTACATTCAAAGAAAGGAAAAGGAAGGGATTGCATTAGATGGGCGCCATATAAGGGAGCAGGCAAAGATATTCTATCACACGTGCCTTAAAAAAGCCATTAATCCTCCAACAAAACCTTTCAAGGCATCGAATGGGTGGCTATGCCAGTTCCTCAAAAGGAAGGGGTTTAAACACAGGTTCAGTGGCAAGTGAGGCAGTTTGCCAGTTCCTCAAAAGGAAGGGGTTTAAACACAGGTTCAGTGGCGAGTGAGGCAGTGCTGACTGCAAATTGGTCAGCTTCATTCCAAGGTAAGCACTTTTTCCCACTCTTTCTCTCGACTCTACCTCTTAATTTTACAATGATAAATGAAACAAACATGAACTGATGTACTGTACAGTAATATTAATAAGAAAACATCATAGGTAAGAAACATTAAAAAGAAAATGAATTTACACTGATGTGAAGACTGGCTTGGTGTACGGGACTGGTGGCGGGGCGAGGCTTGGCTACTGTCGCCCCGCGGGGCCTACGTCATCACAATCATTGTCGGCAGATATTTCCACATCTTGCTGTGTTTTTTCTGCCTCTCTCATGAATCCCTCGAAGTCAGAATCGTCACTGGGGTCATCAGAATGAAAAAGGTTAGGGATGCTAGGATCGCTGGCTGATTGGGGAGGGGTGGCAGGACGGCTGGTCGATGGGGCAGGGTCTCTTGGGGTTTTCTTGAATTTTGTGATTAGAGACTGCTTCCTCTTGTTAACCCCATCTCTGTGTAGGTCAGCATAAAAATGAAGGGCCCTGTCAACACCATGGCATGCTTGCTGAGCCCTAAATTGTCACATTCGTTGTTCACGATGTTTTTTTTCAGCTGGTCAATGGCGGCGAGAATATTGGCCTGGTTATCCATCGTTAATTCTCGGCCGCTTCGCTTTTATGCTGACCTCCACAGAGGTGGGGTTAACAAGAGGAAGCAGTCTCTAACCACAAAATTAATGAGAACCCCAAGAGACCCTGCCCCATCGAGCAGCTGTCCTGCCACCCCTCCCCAAGCAGCCAGTGATCCTAGCATCCCTAACCTTTTTCATTCTGATGACCCCAGTGATGATTCTGACTTCGAAGGATTCATGAGAGGCAGAAAAAACACAGCAAGATGTGGAAATATCTGCCAACAGTGATAGTGATGACTTAGGCCCCGCAGGGCGACAGTAGCCAAGCCTCGCCCCGCCACCAGTCCCGCACACCAAGCCAATCTTCACATCAGTGTAAAGGCATTTTTTTTTTTTAGTTTCTTACCTATGATGTTTTCTCATTAATATCACTGTACAGTACATCAGTTCGTGTTTGTTTCATTTATCATCGTAAAATTAAGAGGTAGAGTCGAGAGAATGAGTGGGAAAAAGTGCTTAACTTGGGGTGATGTCGACCAATTTGCCTTTATTTCATATATTTAATTGTTTGAATTTTGCGAATTTTGATTTTGCGATGTTTTTTGTCAACCATATTCTCGCAAAATTGAAGGAAGCACTGTATATATGATCTAGTGTTTTGTGGCATATTGTTTGAAGATTTTGTGGGTAATTACCACCACAGGCAGTCACTGGTAACCCTCCTGCACACATCCCAGTCATGCTTCAGTTACCTGCATACCTCAGTCATGGATAGACCTATGCAAAAAATTTTCTCTGTGTCCGGTGAGATGTCAGCCAGCCTGCATCTAGGTCATTGCCATAGTGACTGCAATCCCCTCCTCACACCACCGCACATTCTCACACACTTCTCAAAGCCTACACGGAAATGGTGTTTGTGGAAATGGTATTTGGGGGCCTGAGTTGTACATAAATGCAAACTTTTTGGCCTGACCAACAGCTATACATGTTACACATGAAGTGCATGATGGAAATATGTGTTATAGAATTAAGTTCTGTATCCCCCATTTCCCAGAAATGGAAAGATAAAAATGAAGGAAGGAGGAGGCAGCAGTAAACTCACACGTAGTACTGCAAACTTCTTCTTTCACCTTTATCACTCTATTTCTGTGTCTGCCCTCCTCTTTTCCTACTTCTCCATTTCCTTCCTCTTGCTCTTCCTTCCAGTTTGGGTGGCTCTGAAATGAGTGACAAGCTCAGTGGTTTCTTGTAACCATGGAAACCATTTACAGTGCTGGGTGATGCAGAACCTTCTGTGATGCCCCTGTTAACTGGGCGAAGAGGCATAAATGTATTGTCCACTCAGGAACTGTTCCCTACGACATACTGTGGTGAGGCGCTGTCATCTGCAAGGGAACATTGGTTCAGTGCACTGGACAGTGGAAAGCCCTACATGTGCAGTTGCTTGCCTGTGGTTGATGGGTCTGCTTGCCCAGACTGACTGGGTTTAATCAACAACAACAGGAATTGAACACTGTTAACTTCTAATACTGGCTTCTTATTGGATCCTATCCACTCCAGTGGATATGGAAACTGTTCTAGGATGACCATAGCAAAAATAAATGTATAATAATGTTGTCATGTGAGAACTTTTACACATAATGATTTACAGATTGCATCCCCATGGGACATCCTGGAACAGAGTCACAAAGGGAGCCTGCTTCTACCAACCCCTCAGGCCTATGAGATGAGCAGAATTATCAGTTTTCGGACCTATGATGATCTGCACAGCTTTGCCAGGGAACGAGGCAAGAAGGGCATGGATCATTATTATCCAGTTCTTGTGAAGGCTGCCAATGGCATTATTTCTGTGTTGCCAGGTAGGAGTTTCCATGTTCTGCCTTAATATAGATAGCAATCTCTTCTTGGGTAGTATTGTACATATACTTGTGTATACAGTACCTTCACTCTTTTCACGATACATACTCTCACGAAATTTCGTTTTGTGATGGCAAGGGAATGTTTTTTTACGAGGAGTCTCGCGATTTTCGCTCAATTTTTGCGAGACCCCGCATCTCCTCAGTCACTTATTTTGAGCCGCCATGTTTGTGATGTCACAAACAGGTGGTAACTAACCACTGCTCCCAGCCTCAGAATTCATCTTCAAGCCCCATCAAGCAGTTCAGCCTGAGTGTCAGTGTTAATAAATTCTTTGTTCAGTAATATATGTCTGATTAACTGTATGTAATTTATAGTAGGGGTATTGTGTCATTAATGGGTAGCTAAGTGGGAATGAAGTGGCTAACCCCGGAACCAATTACCACTTATTACATGTAAAGTATACACACGAATTTCGCTAGTTTTAGTTTCACGCCCTAATTGCGGTACCAATTAGGCGCGAAACTAGTGAGGCTACTGTATTAAATGAAAATGAGGGTACAGTATGAAAATTGCTTTAAGGGTATGGTATGCTGTAGCATGAAAAAATATCTTCTCAAAAGTTGGAAAACCACACTGATAGGTAAATGTGAGAAAATCTATCTATCTATCTATTGCCAAACGCCTCAATCCTGCACGGGGTGGCCACAAACAAATCGCCTCCATGTCATTCTGTCCCCTGCCATTTCACTACCACGCTCCCAACTCACACCCCCCTCTCATATACCTCTCCACTCCATCCCTCCATCTCATCCTCGGCCTCCCCCTCCCTCTCGCCCCCTCCACCTCACTCACATACACTCTCCTCGTCAGTCTTTCACTCTCCATCCTCTCCACATGCCCAAACCACCTTAACGTGTTTCTCCTAACGCTTCCCATCACGTCCTCAACGACACCACAACGCTCCTTCACTTCCTCATTTCTGAGTCTGTCTCTCCATGTGACTCCATATGCTCCTCTCAAATAACTCATTTCCACTGCTCTCACTCTTGACTTCTGTCCTTCCAACAGGGTCCAAGCTTCACTTCCATATGTCAGAGTTGGTATCACAATACTGTCATGTAACAACTTCCATGCTTACCTCCCTGTTTCTTATCACTGCTTTCAGCGAACCAGCAACCTTCCTTCCCTGCTGCACCCTTTCGAGCACTTCACCCTCCAGACTTCCATCCTTACTCATCACACTGCCCAAGTACTTAAATTCACTCACATTCTCCATATCCTTCCCATCCAATCTCACTGTACTTTCGCTGGCTTCACTTCTCTCGAAGACCATCACTTTACTCTTCCCTACATTCACCTTTAGATTCCGTTTCTTACACATTCTCCCAAACTCATCTACCAAGCCTTGCAGCTCCCCTTCGTCTTCGCTCAACAACACAGTATCATCTGCAAACAGCAGTACAGGGAGTTTCCAAACACTGCCCTCTCTCACTAGGGCCGCTCCAACATCCACTGCCCGACCTTGTATCTCTTTTATAACCCCATCCATGTACAGATTGAACAACCATGGAGACATGACACATCCATGCTTCAATCCAACCTTCAAATGGAAAGATTCACTCAGTTTGCCATCCACACTCAATCCAACCTTCAAATGGAAAGATTCACTCAGTTTGCCATCGACACGCACTGCAGCCTTAGCACCCTCATACATACTCTTCACTGCCTTCAACAACTTCCCATCCACTCTATATATTCTTAATACCTTCCACAAACCTTGTCTATCCACCCTGTCATATGCTTTCTCCAGATCCATGAAGGCTGCATACAACTTCTTCCCCTTCTCTAGAAACTTTTCCACTAAGGATCTAAGAATGAATATCTGGTCTACGCAACCTCTTCTCTTCCTAAAACCTCCTTGTTCTTCTCCAACTAATTCCTCAGTAATTTCCCTAACTCTGTCAATAAGTATCCTACCATATACTTTTCCTATTACACTGAGAAGGCAAATGCCCCTATGATTACCACACACTGCTTTTTCCCCTTTTCCTTTGTACAGAGGAACAATTATACCTGAAAATATCAAACTTAGTAAACTTTACCCCAAAATGACAATGTTCACTCCACCTGTGGCTAAAACACATTACTATAAGTCTAAAAACAGTTTACAAATCAACCTAAACACAAAATTTAAGTATATCATCAAAATCAGTTAAAAAAAAAAAAAAATCTAAACCCATCGTTAAAGCAGGGTTTGGCCATCATTAGAGAGGGTATGGTGGTATTCTATCCCCATCGCTAAGCTGGGGTATCACCTCTAGGAGTATCTTATATCGGGGTATATTTGTATTAAATGTTATCCATACACCTGGTACAGTACTGCAAATTGACAAAATTAAGTTTATGGGTAGCAGTGTACTATAGGTTTAGGTAATAGTTGGGGGTGCCCATCATCCATTTACTGATGTAGTGCTGCCTACTTCATCCTTCATGTCTGTCATTATATACCTGTGTCTGTCCTCTTTTCTTTTTCTTCCAATTTTTCTGTCACTATTACTCTTCTTTCCACTTCAGTTGGCTTTACACTGCCCACTTTTTTCTTCATGTCTGTCATTGTTTATCTGTCTCTCTTCCTTTCTTCCTATTTCTCCCATCCTTCCTGTTACTGTTTGTTACACTTCATTGCACTTCAGGTGGCTCAACACTTAGTGACAGGCCAAATTGGAAACCATTTACAATACTGGTTGGTAACCATATAACCATTACAGTACAGTAATGGGGTGCTGTGAAGCCTACTATGGTGCCTCTGTTAACTGGGTGGAGATGCAAATCTAGCGTCCAGTCAGGAACCAAACCTCCATACTAATCCCTGCACCTCACTGTGGCATGGCATATTCAGTTGCATGGGAACATTGGTTTGCTTCACAGGATGGCCCTGCAGGGGTGGTTGCTTGGCTGAAGTTGATGGGTTTGCTTGACCAGGCAAACTGGGGTAGTACTAGAACAACAACTATAGATATAATAGTGGAAAAAATGTCAAAAGAGGTGACTGATACAAGAACATAAATATGTTGCAGACAAGTACAGTAGTAGCTGTGTCCACTAACTTTCTTGACAATCTTGCCAACACCTTCAGGAGATGACCTCTACCCAGTGCAACCAGACTACGAAGGTAAAAATGAGGAGCAGCGAAGTAAGGCAGCCACCATAGAACAATTGCGGGAGTCAGCCACCAACATGAATCGTGTAGAGATCCATTCATTGAGTGACAGGCCTTGTATTGTCAACATTGAACTTAAGTATGGACATGTTAAACCTATAAATTATGTAGAATTCTTTACTAGTTCTAAATTATAACAGGTTATGCAGAAATATAGCAAGTTACTTGTGGGGTAAGAATTTTCAGGTGGTCATTACAGTGTACAGAAACTGGTAGTCACTGAAAAATTTATTCAGCAGGTGTATGTGGAAAAAAAAATAATGCTTTTGGCTTGGAGCTATAAGTTTTGAGGTTTGAATGATGTGTGAATGATGGTTTGTGTGTGAATGATTGTGTGGTACATTTTACTGGGCATGCTGTTTGATAGTTCTACCACTTTTGTGCTCCCCCTTAGCTTTGTGGATCCTATCCCCTTTCATCTGTTTGGAGGAAATTTGAGGTAGGAGTCTGATACATATTATAATATTACAGAAAAATATGGTTTTTCCTTCTGAGTTGGAGTCATGATTTCAGACTTGAATGATATGTGTGATTGTGTGGCCCATTTCACTGAACTTGCTGTTTGTTCTACTTTTGTGTTCACTCTTGTTTTTCTGGATCCTATCTCACTCTTTGTCTTAGATGGGAATCAGGTTTAGAATAATAGTAATAGTGAACATTATTCCTTTCATGTGGGTTACACAAAACATTTCATGTTATGATTTCCATCCATTCATCCATCATCCAACCCTATGTTGCCCCATGAGGGGCATAGGGGCCCGGAGCTTGGCAGGTCGGTCATGACATTTAAGATGAGGGTGACCAGCCTCACTCATCCCAGAGTGGCATTACAAGAGCAATAAACCCCAACCACCCTTCAGATATGAACCTGCACAGACTCAGTCCAATTGGAGTGCTTTAATTAGATTTATTTACTGATACTGTAACAGTGTCTAGTATTAGGAAGTAATTTATTCATTCCAGCTTTCTAATATTCTGGCATTTCATTATTAAATCACGGGCAGTTCCTTTATCACATTGTGTCTTATTTGGTCCTGTTATGCACATAAATGTTTTGTAAGATTAGTGTAATGAAGCACTTAACTTCATATAATAAATAGCTTCTTCCCATTTAAGGCCAGACACATTTCAGCTTTTAAAAGGACTTAAATACTATTACATTAGTTGCCTTTCAAGTGACTAACTCTTCACACACCCAGTAAATTGTTGAACACTTCATGTGGTCCAGGAATCTCAGACAGTACGAATTTACATCAAATACTCGCCTTCTGTCTGGATGTTTGGTGATTAAGTGGGCTGCTGGGGTTGGCTGAGATTAACTGACTGCTTAAAATTCATCACTCAAATCTCCATTCACCCTCACCTGGGTGCAAGCACCCACATATGTAACCATAACCACCCTATCCAGCCACTCCTCGATACCAAGCTTTCTCATTGCCCACTTCACCACCTCCCTTGGGATTCTGTCAAAGGCCTTTGCCTATCTATCTGTCTATTGCCTGACGCCTTAATCCTGTAAGGGGTGGCCACAAACAAATCGCCTCCATGTTGCTCTGTCCCCCACCATTTCACTGTCCTGCTCCCAGCTCACACCCCGCTCTCATATACCTCTCCACTTCCTCCATCTCATCCTTGGCCTCCCCCTCCCTCTCCCCTCCTCCACCTCACTCACATACACTCTCCTCGTCAGTCTCTCACTCTCCATCCTCTCCACATGACCAAACCACCTTAATGTGTTTCTCCTAACGCTTTCTGTCGCATCCACATCCACACCACAACGTTCCTTCACTTCCTTATTTGTCAGTCTCTCTCTCCATGTGACCACATGCTCCTCTCAAATTACTCATTTCCACTGCTCTCACTCTTGACTTCTGTCCCTCCAACAGGGTCCAAGCTTCACTTCCATATGTTAGAGTTGGTATCACAATACTGTCATGTAGCAGCTTTTTCACTTCCATGCTCACTTCCCCATTTCTTATCACTGCTTTCAAGGAACTAGCAACCTTTCTTCCCTGCTGCACCCTGTCAAGCACTTCACCTTCCAAACTTCCATCCTTACTCATCACTACCCAAGTACTTAAATATACTCACATTCTCCATATCCTCCCCATCCAATCTCGCTACATTCACTGCCTTCACTTCTCTCGAAGACCATCACTTTACTCTTCCCTACATTCACCTTTAGATTCTGCTTCTTACACACTCTTCTTTGCCATATCAACAAAAACAAAGTACAGCTCCATTCCTTTCCCATATATCTTTCCTGAATCTGTTAGACATTGAATATAGCATCAGTGGTCCCTTTGTGAGGCATAAACTCAAACTGCATCTTATCAGTATTCATTGTCCCTAATCATACCTTCTTGGACTCTTCATCATTACATCATTACCTGGTTCAAACGTTTTATGCCTCTAGAATTTCCTCTTTCCAAGGCATTACACGTCCCTTATACATATTTACAGTCACACTCTTCAGCCAGTCACCCAGGATGACACACTCATATATAATTGTATTTATCAAATATGTAACTTAACCCACTCCTATACTGTATTTCCTAAGGTCTTCAGCATTTCAGCAGTCAACCCAGACACACCTGCCATCTTCCCTGACTGCATCCTTCCTATTGCCCTGCTCACAGTAGCAACATCAGTCAAAGGCCAAGGGATAAACATTGGATTTGCTGACTCCAAACCTTTCCTGTTCCAGTTAAACTCCTCACTCGGAAACTGGTTATAAAGCTATCTCCAGGCATCTTTAATATCCTCACTGTCCATCACTACCTTTTCTTCATTATTCATATACTGCTCACCTATGATATCCCTGTTTTCCCTCTTCATCTGATTTGCCACCTTAACTACCTTATTCTTCCTTTCAGTGCATTTACGTTATCCAGTAAAAGTATCTCAGACTCAGGTTTTGCCCTGTATACCTCCTTTCTAGCCCTATGCTTGGCGGCCAAGTATTCCTCTCTGTTACCACCCCTTTTCCATTCCCAGAAAAGTATTCTCTTCTCCTTACCTGTGGCTTCTACTCTCAGCTCACCACCATAACCACTCAGTAATGCCCCAGTCAGTATTTTAAACACTTCAGTTAGCTGACCTCGTAGTTTACAAGTTCTAATGAGAGAGAGAGAGAAGAAGAAAGTCTGCCCAAGTGAATGGGCCACGCTCTCATTCACTCATCCCTTAATCCCCCAGAATCATGACTCCACCTCACTGGCATATGTGCTTCGTACCACCTATCAACTCGAGTTGATCTTATGTGTATCACTTCACTGGGAAGAACAAGGGTAACAAACTCATATCATATACTGTACTCCTCTTTAGTAAAGTCTTCCAGCCAGCTCAATCTGCTGACATCAGATATGACTGAAACACAAAAATGTTGCGTTTTGTAAAAACCGCACCTACTACTTTCCCATGAGAGGACATTTATTTTTACAAGTGGTGATGGAATCAGAAGCAAAAGATGTTAGTGCTACAATGACCTGCTACCAAATGATATGAGTAAAATACTAGTATTTACATCAGTTTGCAGTTAGTAATGAAAAATCTTTATATTGTATGAATTGTTCTGCGCACAATTTATATACAGTACTGTGTACAAAATGAAGTACTGTTTTATTTGCAGTGCTTTATATTTCAAAGTTAGGGTAAAGAATTTTCAGATTTTGCTCTAGTTCAGTAACCACACAAAACATGCATGAAAACTTATTCTCTGTGGCAGTAAGATAAGAAGATACAAGCAGACTGGAATGCACAGAAATGAAAATGCTGAGATGGATGAGTAGGTTATCACTGTGATAAAACTAAGACTAGTTCACTGTGAGAGAGACTTGGAATAAGAAATATCAGAGAAGTGCATACTGGTAGGTTAAGATGGTTTGGACATGTTGAGAGGAAGGAGAGTAACTGGTTGAGAAGAGTTACAGGTATGAATAAGGAGGGAAAATGCCCGGAGGCACACAGGGGACAATGTGGAATGAGGTACTACATGGAGACAACAGGGAACTGAGAAGGTAAATGGCTCTGGATCACAACAGATGGAGAGCTGCCATCAGGTTAACAGATTTGCAAAGACTAGCATGACCAACAGGCTCTAAACATAGCTGTACTGTACACTAGTTCATTCACCTAAGCAAAATACTGTCATAAGCTTGTATTATTATGGTACTTAGAGTTACCTGAGTCTTGAAGCCTGTGGAGAAATTTCACTAGATCCACATTCAATGATTCTGTGAGTAATGATACTCATGGTGTTAGCTGTACAGTTTGCTTTTAGTGATAATAGTATGGAAATTATTGTTTATATACAGGTACCTGTATTCTGTACAATAGGAGATATGTATAGTGTTCATTTATGCCAAATATGCATTGTAGCTTTTTAGCACAGAATATGAATACTGTATTGATAAAAATTTATCAGTAAAAATGTATGTAACAATGAGAACAGACTTTCATTTTGTGCTGTAAAAGTCACTGAAGGAGTCAAGGACAGCAGAGGTGTTAATGTTAATACAGTAAGTCCATATTCCATTTCTCTTTCTCTCTCTGTCATGTCTCACTCATTATCGATGGGGGTTACATTAAAAAGATGCCATCAATACACAAATCCTGTTGATACCAGTTTTTTGATAATCGCCTTTTTATAATCATTACAGTAAAATCTCATTACAGCGGACTGATTGGGGCCCCAAGCCATTCTGAAAAATGCGAAAGTCTGATAAAGGAGACATCCGAACTTCCCTGTGCTAATGCTGACAGTTTTTAAACTGTTTTCACTTACTGTACTGAATTATACATTCACTACAATAATCAAATAGTATAATATAATGACACTGTAATGTACACTGATTGACACTGTAATGTACACTGATAAACATGTCTTTTATTTACCTTATTGTGGTTAACATAACTTAATTGGTCAGGCAGTCCAGTCCACTTCTGGCTTTGTCGAACTTTTTCTGATATACCTGTATAAGAATTTAGTCCGGTCGGCTCCTCGACTCCAATAAAAGCAAATTCCAGTATGCTGAAGTCCGTTATATCGAGGTTTTACTGTATACAATTCTTATGTAACCACTCATATCTTATGTTAACTATCTAACTATTGCCAGACACCTTAATTCCGTAAGGGGTGGCCACAAACAAATCACCTCCATGTCACTCTGTCCCCCGCCATTTCACTGCCCTGCTCCCAGCTTACATCCCCCTCTCTCAGTTACCTCTCCACACCATTCCTCTATCTCATCCTTGGCCCCCCCCCCAATACACTCTTCTCGTCAGTCTCCTGGTCTCCATCCTCTGCACATGGCCAAACCACCTCAATGTGTTTCTCCTAATGCTTCCTATCACATCCACATCCACACCACAATGCTCCTTCACTTTCTTATTGTAAGTCTGTCTCTCGTCCACATGCTTCTCGCAAATAACTCGTTTTCCACTGCTCTCACTCTTGTGATCCTCCGAGGTCCAAGCTTCACTAACATACGTTAGAGTTGGTATCACAATACCGTCATGCAGTAACTTTTTCACTTCCATGCTCACTTCCCTGTTTCTTACCACTGCTTTCAAAGAACCAGCTACCTTTCTACCTTGTTGTATCCTTTCAAGCACTTCACCCTCTAAACTTCCATCCTTACTCATCACACTACCCAAGTACTTAAACGCATCAACATTTTCCATCTCCTCCTCATCCAACCGTACTGTACATTCAGTGACTTTATTTCTCTCAAAGACCATAACTTTACTCTTCCCTACATTCACCTTTAGATTCCAATTCTTAAACACCCTCCCAAACTCATCTACCAAGCCTTGCAACCCCCCTACATCTTTACTTAACCCCCCCCCCCCCCCGTTTCCTCGCTCGCTGTTGTCGTGGAGGGGCTTCGGAGACGTCGATTGGGTCTTGATGAGTGGGGCACCTATGGCGGGGTCTCTACTCTGCCCTCTCCCCCCTCCTTGGGTCCCTGTCGCTGCCTCAACTAATATTTCTGTTGCTTCCTTTTTCCTTTTTTTTCCCTGTCATCGCCAGGTAGTGGAGGTCTACTGGTGATGTTCCTGTCTCCACCCCTTTTGTCATCTTGGGTGAGACGGTCTCTTCCCCACGTGTTTGCCGTGCGTGGCGTCCCATGTATTCCCTGTGCCCCTCTATCTGGGAGTTGAGTTCACCATGGGGCAGGGTGTAGTTCCCTATGGTGGACAACACGCTCCTTTGGTAGGGGGGTTGGGATAAGACGGGCGGTCCAGTGTGGCCCCGCTGGGCAAATCGGCTGGCCTTGTGTTGACTCAGTCAACCTCGGCTAGGGTCAAGCGGGCACTGTTTGGTGGGCACCGCATTGGTCCGCGTCTACCACTTCACACCAAACAGTGTCCGCGTATACCTCTTCCGCTATCCCTGAGGCTGTTGGGTGAGTTCGACCCAACATCAGCCTCCCCTAGTTGGGCTCCGTGGTGGGTGGGGAGTGGGGTGGTGAAATCTACCAATTAAATTGTATGGATAACACTACTACTACTACTGGCTCGATTACGGTGACGACCCAGGACTCGCTTTTGACCGTGGCCTCGACTTCCTCCCTTCCTCCTAAAAGTTGTTACAATGGGCACCCCATTCGCCGTGCCTACTGTGTCTTCCACTCCTCCAGCTTCTGTTCTGTCTACCTCAATCAGCCCCTCTACTATTATCACACTTCATCCTTACCTTCCTCCTTCACCTCCTGTCTCTGTTGCTTCTATGTCCTCTACCTCTCTTTCCAGATCTCGTCCTTCTTCCTATGTGCCTGCCCCTTCCCTCACTTCCTCTCTGTTCGATACACAGATGTGGTCTAAATTTTTTAATATCCTCGATGCATCTGATGACCTCTCGCTCCACCTCTCTTTACTTCAACAGGTAGGCAGGGATGTCACCTTCTCGGCTTGTCCGAATGGTTCCCGCCTCCTTGTTGTTTACAATGCTGCCCAAGCCGAGAAGGTGGCATCCCTAGTCAACAACTCAGGTCAACCCATCTCTGCATCCCCAGATATTCAGCTTAATTCATCCACTGGCACTGTCCGTTTACCATCATCAATGTCCTTCGGCCAGAGGCTTTTCGCGGAATGCTCCACTGACATAGAACTAATCCTTTCAGAACAGCATCACCCAGTCCACTCAGTACATTGTTACACAATTCCTCCTCGTGGACGCCGACAAGAACCAGCCAATATCGTTAAAATAGTCTTTGCCTCTCGTGATCTACCCTCCACAGTTATTATTGGGGGCACTGTCCTCCAAGTACGTCAATATAGTCCGCCTCCTCGCCAGTGCACATCTTGTTGGTGCTTTGGCCGCCAAATACTGCCGCTCATCTGCAGTCTGTGCCAACTGTGCAATGGCCAGCCATGCCCTTTCAGACTGTGTTACCAACATCCGGTGCTGCCCTAACTGTCATGGTAGCCATTCTGCCACCCACCGACAATGTCCTGTCTACCTTTTTGAATCAGAAGTATCCACTATCCGTTGGAAAACTGGCCTCTCCCTTAGTGAGGCTTGTCGCAGAGTTCGCAGTCTCGGTCACCATCCTAATGTTACCTACGCACTTGTAGCCCGTCCTTCTGCCATAGTAACTTCTAGTCCCAGTACTACTTCTTCTTCCCCTTCTGCACCTGTCTCTGTATCTACTGCCCCCTTTTCCTCTCCTCCCTCCTCTTGTCTTCCCACCTTTCACTCTGTCTCTACACCTGTGACTACAGTCTCCCCTTCTCTTCCTCCCAGTACTCTTGTTTCTTCCTCTCCCTCCTCTAAGCTGCACCTCCCCTCTACCTCAGACCTTCCCTTACAGACCCCTCTTGTTCCTGTCTCTAATTCTTTCTCTGTTTTAGATTCCTCTACCCCTACCTCCTCTCCATCTCCTTCTTTACCTGTTGCTTCTCTTTGTCTTTTCCCCTGTTCACAACTTCATCCCTCCTCTCACTCCTCCACTTCTGTTACTCAAATCCGCCGTTTGGTGCCCCTGGCCCAATGCAATACCCAACCCCCACCCTCCATCAGATTCTAAGGCCTCTCCTGCCCATCCTCCTACTTCTCCAGCTCGTAAAGTCCGTGCAACAAATTTCCCGCCCTTCCCGATCGACACACACTGCCTCGTCAAAACCTGTATCTCGGCAATCTCTTCAGTCACATCCCCGGACCGCCCACACAAAACCCTAAGGCGATGACGACAGTGAAACTATTCCCAAGATTATGGATTACATTTTAACTTCCTCGCCAAATTCAGTAGCCAATGCTGTATCCTCTCCTTCCATTCTCTCTGTTGAAGTTCATCCTGTACCTCCCGATCTCCCTCCCACTCCTCTCCCTCCTTCCTCTCCCTCTCCTTCTCCTTCTATTCCCTCCTCCTTTTTGCCCCCCTACTTCTCCACTTCTCACAGTACTCCTTCCCCTTTGTCTCTCCCCATGCCTTCAGGCTATAGAGACCATTCCGCTCATCCACCAATTTCACCTTCTACCCTTATACCTACTATCGTAACGACTCGGTAATATATGTTACTATTCTGTATTATATTTTACTTCCTATGTCATATATTTTACTTCCTATGTCATATATTTTACTTCCTATGGATTATATTTTACTTCCTGTATATTATATTTTACATCCTGTATATTATATTTTACTTCCTGTGTACTATATTTTACTTCCTGTGTACTATATTTTACTTCCTGTGTGCTATATTTTATCTTTAGTATTAATTTCCTTTTACCTAAACTCTGCTTTTCTGTTGGGTTTTACTTTCTTTGGTTTTTTAACATGTCTATTTTACAATGGAACATACGAAGTTTTACAGCCCATCGCAATGACCTTCGCTATCTTCTTTCAGTTCACTGGCCTTCTTTAGTTTGCTTACAAGAACCCTGTCTGTCTTCCCCTCCGGTACCTATACCTGACTATTGTTTCTTGTTCTCTCCTGCTTCTCTTTCTGTTACAGCTATCTTAGTCCACCATACAGTTCCTCTTGAACATCTGTCCATTAACACCACCGTTCCATGCCATTTTATTCGTGTGTTTCTTGGACGTTGGATTAGGGTGGTTTCTGTTTATTTCTCTCCCTCCCAGCCTATTGACCTCTCTGCCTTATCTCTTTTATTACCCCAGCTACCCACCCCAGTTTTATTGCTGGGGGATTTTAACTGTCGCCATGTTTTATGGGGCGATGACGTTACTAATTTGCGTGGCCGTCACCTTGAGTCTTTTATTTTTAACACAGATTTATCCTTATTGAATACGGGAGCTTCAACACATTTTGACGCCACAACTCATACTTTCTCCTGTCTAGATCTCTCCTTGTGCTCCCCTTCCCTTTCTTTAGATTTCCACTGGGGTGTTCTTTCTGATGTTGTATATAGTGATCACTTTCCTATCAAACTTACTCTAACTACATATTGTCCCGTACTCAGACCCCCTCGATGGTGTTTTCCGAAAGCTGACTGGCCGTCATTTACTTCTCTAACTATTCCTTCTGTACCTCCTTCCTTTTCTACTGTTTTAGACATGCTCACCTATTTTAATGTGTTAGTTCTAAGTACAGCTTTGACTGCGATTCCTAGGTCGTCCCGTCCTTTTGCTTCTAAATGTGTACCTTGGTGGAATTCAGATTGTACTGTGGCTCTCCGTGTTAAACGTGCACGTTGGAAGAGTTACCTACGTAAACGCAACACCCAGTATGAAAAGAGTGCATTTCTAATGTTTAAAAAGGCCGGCGCTTCTCTTCGTAGGACTGTTAAACGGGCTAAATGCCATAGCTGGAGATTATATGTTTCCACCATTACTACCAATACACCCATTGCTTCTGTTTGGAAACGTATACGCAAAATAGCCGGTAAACATCTTCCCATGCCTTCCCCTGTCCTCCATTTGGATGGGGAATCAGTCGCAGATGCTCGTTTAGTTGCTAATGGCTTAGGTCTTCATTTTAGTAATGTTAGTAATGGTTCTCATCTCTCACCTGAATTCCATGCCCTTAAAACTGCTACTGAATGTATGCCAGTTGTCTTCCAGCTGTCATCTAGTCAATCGTATAATGCGCCTTTTACTCTCCATGAATTGTCCTCTGCCCTTTGTCTTTGTAAGAACACTTGCGAAGGTCCTGATGGCATACACTATAATATGCTCCGTCACCTTTCCCCCCAGGCCCTGGCCCTATTATTAATTATACATAATCGTATCTGGACAGAGGGTGTCTTTCCTCCCTCTTTTCGTAATGCTGTTATTCTCTCATTTCTTAAGCCAGGAAAGCAAGGCCATGCCCCTCAAGATTATCGCCCCATTGCTCTTTGCAAATTGTTCGAGCGTATGATAAATCATCGTCTTATGTGGCTCCTAGAATCCAAACAGCTTTTGTCCCCTTCACAGTTTGGCTTTCATAAAGCTCGCGGCACCTTAACTCCCCTCCTAAATCTGGAGACATATATCCGCCCAGCCTTTGTCACTCGGCAATCTGTGGTCGCAGTGTTCTTTGACCTTGCGAAGGCTTATGACAGCTTGGCACTATCATATTTTACACACAATTCGTTCTTGTGGGACTGATGGTAATCTTGGGGTTTTCTTAAAGAATTTTCTATTATCCCATTTCTTTAGAGTCTGTGTTCAGCATACTTATTCAGATCCCTTCCCACAATATGAAGGTGTCCCCCAAGGCAGTGTTCTTAGCACTACTCTCTTTTTATTGGCAATTAATGGGATTAATCCTGCCTCCCAGTTGGTGTCCGCTCTTCTTTATATGTAGATGATTTTGCAATATATGCCTCAAATTCTGACATCTCTGCCCGTGGTGCTCTTATTCAACGTGCGGTTTCTGCTGCCTCAGAATGGGCTATTTCTCATGGCTTTTGGTTCTCTCCTCTTACGTGTCATGCTATTACTTTTACTCGCTGTCATCTTATTTCCCAACCACCTCTTTTTCTCTATGGCTGTCCTCTCCTATACAAAACCTCTGCTTCCTTTTTTGGCCTTCTTTTCGATTCCCGTCTTACTTGGAAGGATCATATTGCCTCCTTGAAAATTTCAGCCTTGCAATGCCTCCGTCTCTTACAAACTTTGTCTCATGTGTCGTGGGGTGCTGATCGGGCTACTCTCCTTCGGCTCCATATTGTTCTCATTCTCTCCAAACTTGATTATGCTTGCCAAGTTTATTCTTCCGCTTCAGACACCGTCCTCCAACAACTTGATTCTGTGCATCATCACGGTCTCTGTCTGGCACTTGGCGCTTTTAAATCCTCCCCAGTTGAGAGTCTGTATGCTGAATCAGGAGTCCCATCACTTTTCCGCCGTTGTGCTTTACTTTCTCTTCATACTTAAGCTAAGTTGCACTGTTTTCCTCATACTCCTCTGCTTCCTCCCACTCCTGACATAGACATGTTTTCCACTCCTAGAACCAGGCCACCTTTTGCAATTCGAGCTCGTACTCTCCTCTCGCATTCCTCTCTTGCTATTAGTAATGTTTTTTCTTACCACACATGTCTTTTTCCCCCCTGGCTACTTCCGCGACCTCACATTTGTTCTTCCATTTTCCCCTATTCCAAGTCCAATTCTTCTTCATTCATTCTCCATGCCCGGTTTTCTGACCATCTCTCCCGCCATTCCTCTGCAGTCCCTATATACACTGATGGTTCAAAAACCCCGGAGGGTGTTGGCTTCGCAATCCTCTTTCCTGACACCTTTTATCATTTTAGCCTTCCTACCTATGCAAGTGTTCTAACAGCAGAGTTATACGCCCTCTGGTTTGCATTGCGGTATATCTGTCGTGCCTCCTTTCCCTCATTTGTAATATTCTCTGATTCATATAGTGCGCTATCCCTTCTTCAGTCACCTTCTGCTTCTCATCCTTTAGTCCTTTGTATCTTGGAATGGTTGTTCCGTATCTCCTCTTGTCATAAAACAGTCCAGTTCTGTTGGGTTCCAGGACATGTGGGCATCGCGGGCAATGAACGTGCTGATCAGTTGGCTCACATGGCTGTTGCCAAAGATGCCTCTCCTTCCTTCCTCATTCCAGTCTCTGATTTTCTTCCTGCCGTAACTTCCTTCCTTCAGCACTGGTGGCAGTCTTGCTGGGACTCTATCACTAGTAATAAACTACATGTTGTTAAACCGTTTATTTCTCCTTGGCTAGCCCCTTGCCACCGTAATAGGAGATGGGAGACTGCTTTAGCTCGTCTTAGAATTGGTCATACTAGACTTACCCACTCATATTTGATGTCAGGTGGTCACCCTCCCCTCTGTACGCATTGCAATACCATTCTCTCTATACGTCATATTTTCCTTGATTGTCCTCTTTACACTGTACAGCGATGTATTTCCTTTCCTTTTTTGTCTTCCCTCCAACGTCCTCCCCTCCTT
>JAGKTI010006469.1:0-10130 GCA_018397915.1 Birgus latro
GGTGTACTCTTGATAAACCATGTTATAAACCCCTAATACCATCCCTCATCGACATAAAGGTTACCTCCCAAGATACAACTTGGCATGGGTATGACCACGGGGTGACAACAAACAAAAACTTTTAAATTTCGGCCCCCTGTTTAGACAGCTATAAATAAATAGTCAGTCCGTTGAAAGAGTCTGATATGAAAGTTGTCTCTAGCCTGGTACCAGTGAATAGGTTACTCAAATCACAGTTAATACTCTAAAATAGAGATCAAGCACTTCACAATCCTCAAAAAATGAAAAACATACTTCCTGTAACCTGTTATTCACTTTACAGATACCTTAAATATAACTGAGAGAAATATACCTTAAATATAACTGAGAGAGATGTGCCTTCCCTTTTCCTCACAATTTTCAAGGCGCTAACGACAGAACTAGAAAGAACAATACAGTGCCACAATTTTTCCCAGAACATTCTCTAAATTTGATAGTTTCTAACTCAACGTTCCAAACGGCTGATTAATACCCAAAACAATTCACAAAATTGGTCTGATAATCAAAGCTTCACTTAACTTCTCAAAACTGAGTGTGAGTTGGCGTCTGGGAGTCATAAGGGGAGCACGTGTTACCCACCAATGATGGTGCAAGACGGGAACTTTACCATGGCTAACCTTCAACACAGATATCCTGCGGCCCTCTGACCCAGCGTCAGTTGGCGACACGGCTAAACTCCCGGGGCACTCCCCATCTCCAAACTCTTCAGCAAACTCCCAGGACATTTCCCATCTCCAAACTCCTCAGCACGAAGGGGGGGAAAATATGTACACCTCTCGAAAGCAGGTCCGCCTGGCACCGCGGCTCAGCCCAGAGTCCTTCCTGACCCCTGCCTCTCACTCTCTCACACACAACAGCGTTTGGCGTGGCTTTCAAATTAGTTTCCTAACCTCCTTAACAATACGTTACTTTCCAACTAAATAGATCATTTCTAAACTAACTCAGTTCATTAGTATCACAGTTGATGAAAAAATCTATGTTACACTATCTTCAAATGAACGATACTACATGCACAGACGACTACTTAATGCGGATGAACATTGCGTAATGCGGCTCTAACCAGAAAGCGGTTACTTTTAATAAAAACGATTATCTGAATAAAAGGGACACTACAAGAATTTTCCTTCCTTACAACAACACCATCCATATAAATATTAAACAACCAATGCAACCTCACACATCTCTGCCGCAGCCCCACTCTCACGGGAAACCAATCACTCACAGTATTTCCCACTCTTACACATGCTCTACTATTTCCATAAAAACTTTTCACTCCTTTTAGTAACCTGCCATCAAGTCCATACAATCTTAAAACAGTCCACAAAGCCTCCCTATCATTTCTATCATATGCTTTCTCTAAATCCATGAACGCCCAAAACACATCCTTACCTTCCGCTAAATAATTTTCACACGCCTGTCTCACAGCAAACACCTGATCCACACATCCCCTCCCTCTCCTAAAGCCACGCTGCTCATCACCAATCACTCCCTCTGTACCCTCCCTAACTCTCTTAATTAACACTCTACCATACACCTTACCTACAACATTCAGCAGACTTATACCTCTAAAGCTAGCACATTCATACTTATCACCCTTACCTTTAAACAGTGGGGCCACACAAGCACTTGCCCAGTCAATTGGCACCATACCTTGCACAAAGCACAGATTCAATAATCTTACTAACCAGTCAACAATAGTTGCTCCACCACCTTTCAGGCATTCCACAGCACACCCATCCATACCTGCAGCTTTCCCTGCTTTCATCTGCTTTACTGCCTCTTCCACTTCCTCCACCATGATCAAAAAATCATTCAACTCTCCCTAATACATTTATTCCTCGCACCCTTCCATCTGCCACAATCTCAACCTCCCTCTCCTTCTCTACATTTAACAATCTTTCAAGATACTCAGCCCATCTCTTCCTTACTGCATTCATCTCAGTTAACATCCTTCCATCCTCTACTTTTACTCTCTCTCTTCCTTCCCAGACTCTCCCTTTTGCACCCTTTTCACCTCCTTTGAAAACATTTTCTTATTCTGTTGAAAATTCTCAGTCTATCGCCTACCCCACCTCTCATCTGCTGCCACTTTAGCATCACGCACAGCCCTTCTCGCCCTATGCCTCTTTTCCTTATACTCTATCATTTTCTTTCTTTTATCCAACCCACTCACTTTCAAAACCTCCCTGCCACACCTAACTCTCCTAGCTCTCACCCATCTCTTACCTACTCTCAACTTTCCCTCCACCAGGTAGTACTCAGACATACCTCCATCCTTCCCTCTCAAAACTCTCACATCCAACAATCTTCCTATTACATTCCTGGAGACAACCACATAGTCCATCAATGCTCTATCAACAACCCTTCTACCCTTCTGTCTCACCCATGTATACTTATAAATATCTTTCTTCTTAAGGCATTTCCAATCACCATCTCTCGCTCAACTACACATCTATCATTCGTTCCCCATTTTCATTTCTTCCAGGCACACCATGCATACCAACCACACCTTCAACTGCTATATTTCCCACTCTAACATTCAGATCCCCCATCATTACCACATTCACATTCGCTCCAAAACTCTGCAAACACTCATCAACATCATTCCAGAAAGACTTTTGAGAGGGGAGAGTGGAGGTATGTCTGACCACTACCTGGTGGAGGCAAAGTTGAGAGTAGGTATGAGGTGGGTGAGAGTTGGGAAAGTTGGGTGTGGCAGGGAGGTTTTGAATGTGAGTGTGTTGGATAAAGAAAGAAAGTTATAGAGTATCAGGAGAAGTTGAAAGAGGAGTGGAACGTAGTGAATGATCAGAAAATGACGGTGTGGAGGAGGAATGGCAGTTGTTTAAGAGTGTTGTGGTGGGATATGCAAAAGAAGTGTGTGGTGTGAGATGAATGGGTGGTGGTGTGAGATGAATGGGTGGTGGTGTAAGAAAGGGAAGTGAATGGTGGTGCAAGGAAGTAAGTATGGCTGTGGCTGAGAAGAAATGTGCATATGAAGCGTGGTTGCAGAGGAAGGATGTGTCAGATGAGAGGTATAAGGAAAAGAGGAATAGGTAAAAAAGTGCTGTGTGTATTGCTAAAGTGGCAGCAGATGAGATGTGGGGTAGGCAGTTGACTGAGAAATTTCAAAAGAACAGTAAAATGTTTTGCAAGGAGGTGAAGAGGGTGCGAAGGGGAGAGTCTAGGAAGGAAGAGCGAGTAAAAGCAGAGGATGGAAAGATGTTAATTGAGATGGATGCAGTAAGGAAGAGATGGCTGAGTATTTTGAAAGACCGTTAAATGTAGAGGAGGAAAGGAAAGCTGAGATTGTTGCGGATGGAAGAGTACAAGTAATAAATGTGTTGAGAGAGATGAATGATTCTTTGATCACGATGGAGGAAGTGCAGAAGGCAGTAAAGGAGATAAAAGTAGGGAAAGCTGCAAGTATGGATGGGTGTGCTGTGGAATGTCTGAAAGGTGGTGGAGCGACTATTGTTGAGTGGCTGGTAAGATTGCTGAACGTGTGTTTTGAGTGATATCATGCCGATTGACTGGGCAAGTGCGTGTGTGGTTCCACTGTATAAAGGTAAGGGTGACAAGTATGAGTGTACTAGTTTTAGGGGTATAAGACTGTTGAGTATTGTAGGTATGGTTTGTGGTAGAGAGTTGATTAAGAGAGTTAGCAAGGGTAAAAAGGGAGTAATTGGTGATGAGCAGTGTGGCTTCAGGACAGGAAGGAGATGCGTGGATCAGGTGTTATGTGTGAAAAGAATTTAACAAATGATAAGGATGTGTTTTGGGCATCCATGGATTTAGAGAAAGCATATGATAGAATTGATAGTGAGGGTTTGTGGAGTGTTTTGAGTTTGTATGGACAATGTGGAAGGTTAATAAAAAGTATTTTTTTTTTTATCTAACTAGCCCGATTGTACTCGATGACGCTTTAGGCGTCATTAGGGTCTTTCCTCATTAATGCACAATGACGTGTTAGGCATCATAAAACCATAAAATATTCGCAAAAAAAAAAAATTGGTCGATTTGCGTCATTTTTTGAGGCGTTATAGCTTGCCCGGCTCACATCAAAAGTAATCAGTTGGCAACAGTGGGTCCCAGTACCAGGGTTGGTGCATACAAATTGTTTAGTAACAAACTTGCTGTCAGTGGGGGAGGAGTGCATGGTCCCTTGTGCCCTTAAATCAACTCTATTACCCGCATCACAGCAGTGCGACATATTTTACTGTACCAATAGTGTTTGTGTAGAGTTTTTGGCACTATTGTGATTAGATTTGGTGTTTGCAATAGGAAATTTAGGTGTTTGTGAAGCATTTGTGGCAGTTATCAGCTGTTGGGCCAACAAATATTGTGCTAATGTTTGTAACCCTGACCCCAGAACTACACTGCCTCTACCCTGCACCAAATGTGAGTATTCACCTATAAAAAGAGTGACAGTGAATCATGTGAATATAGTTTGCAATACCTAGGGTGCAAGGAAATACTGAAACAGTACAGTAGGTTAGGAGGAGGCAGGAAAGAGCTCTATAGTCATGAAATGGCGTGAGTACACCATAGTTTTTTTTTTTTCAAAAAATATGGGGCTTAGGAGAAATCTGCATATATCACGAGAAAGCCCATAATTTTCTGCATAAGATGATGAAATAAAAACATAACAGTGCCAAGAAAAGTTTTTTTTTTTTTTTTTTTTTTGCTAGAGCTCCCATAATAAAAACTCCGTTCTCTGTCAAAAGAAGGTTTTACTTTTTCGCTTATTACTCGAAAACCATACCTCGTATCAAAATGCCAACTATCCCATTCGAAAGCTAAAATTCTCTTTCAAATGACTGTATAACACGTAGAGATATATTAGTAAACATTCGAGCTATGATGTTGGGAAGTGAGATAAATATCCTGAATGTTTTTTCACACCCCCCTAATGTACATACAGTGTGTTTGTTTGTTTGTTTGTTTGTTTTGCTTATCATGTAGAACAAACATCGACGAATAGGAATATGTAGGTTTTGTGGCAAAATAAATATGTTTGGGTGGCGAAAATAAGCCCAGAATACATTTATTTGGAGCATGCAGCAGGCTTGATGGGGAGGGGAGAAAGGTGATGTGTTATGGAACATGAAACTTATTGAAGGGCTAATACAGCGTGTGTAAGAGTGGGAAAGACTGTGAGTGACTGGTTTCCCATAAGAGTGGGCCTGCTTCAGAGATGTGTGATGTCACCTTGGTTGTTTAATATTTATATGGATGGTGTTGTAAGGGAGGTGAATGCGAAAGTGTCAAGTGGAGGTTTGAGTCTAGTGAATGCTGATGGTTGTGAGTGGAATCTGAATCAGCTGCTCTTTGCAACGATACTGCACTACTGGCTGATTCGAAGGGGATATTGAGACAGTTGGTAAAGAGTTTGGAAGGGTGTGTGAAATGAGGAAATTGAGGAAAGTGGCAAAGTGTACAAGACTGGTAGATGGTAGCAGGATGAATGTAGTTCTGAAAGGTGACTTGCTTGAGGAGGTAGTGTTTTAAGTGTTTAGGGTCACATGTTACTGTGGATGGGAGAATAGATGTAGAGGTGAAGTTTAGCGTGAATGAAGTAGGAAAGGTGCTGGGAAGAATGAAAACAGTGTTTGGATGTCGTTTGCTTAGAATGGATGTAAAGAGAAGGCTGTATGAGGGTGTAGTGGTACCGACTGCACTATATGGGGCTGAAACATGGAATATGAGTGTAGCAGAGAGGAAGAATTTGAATGTAATGGAGATGACGTGTCTGAGGAACATGTGTGGAGTGACGCATATTGATCAAGTGAGGAATAATGAAGTGCAAAGTTGAACTGAAGTTATGTGGGAGATGTCTGAACGAGTTCAACAGAGAGTGTTGCAATGTTTTAGCCATATGGAGAGAATGGATGAAGAACGATTGGTGATAAAGATAACTGAATCAGATGTGAGAGGTGTAAGGCTGAAAGAAAGACCACGAATAGGATAGATGGACAGTGTGAAGAGAGCATTAGATGCAAGAGAGATGTTTGTAGATGAAAGAAGAGTGGCTGTACATGATAGGGATGGTTGGTGTGAAATTATGAATGAATAAATGGTGACGTGGCCCTGAGGGGATATCCTCCCATGTTTGATCTGAGCAGCTGATCAGGTCAGGTGTGGGTAAGGAGATGGGTCCATTATGATGTGGCAGGGGTAAACCAGCTCTGCTGTTGGGCCCTGCTGCGGATGTCGGTTATTACACTGTGCAGCTGACCCTCGTGCGGTGAGGATCTGTCCCTTCTCCCCTTCTGTAAATGTATGTGTGTATGGATGGGTAAATTGGGTGTGAGTCGTCCTGTCACGGCTATCCCCCTTTTGTGGGGAAAGCAGCTTAGGTATATATATAGACAAATAGTCTTGGTAGATGGTGATGCGTAGGGATAAGGTGTCCAGCCTGATTCACCAACGCGGCATATTGTATCACATTGGATAGCAAGGATTCTGAAGCACGAATATATTCTTCATATATTTGGAACAAGAGATGTGTCATTTATAAGGTATACCTTGTGTAACTTTACTTTCTTCCAGATAATTATGGTATAATCGACAATGTGACAGATGTGACTGACATATGAGCTACCAGATTGATACCGTTTCCTCTAGAGAAACAATTTGTTTGGCAAATTACAGTTCAGCAAAATTTTTTATAATGAAATAAACTTGACAGCGTGCAAAAAAAAAAAAAAAAAAATTGTGTACTGTTCAGCTGAGAAATAGTTGGTTAAATGCATCATTCTCGAAGCAGAGGGGTATTTGCTGGGGATTGTGAGGCTTTCTGGCAACCAATCACAATGCCACAGCTAAATACAACATACTTAAAAACTACCGATAAGTAGGGTAAGAAAAAAAGCCTAATTAACTCAAATCTTGTTACTGATTAATCTTAAATTTTGTCTAGCTTTTGCCTTATTAACTATGTGTAGCCTATTTAGCTACTCATGAACACTAAACGAGCATTCCAAACAAGCTATCCTTAAGTGTACAGTACTACCTAATAATTAGGTCATGAAAAATATTCGTTTATCACGTACCATCTCATCACTTCCCATTACAAACCTCACTGAGCAGTTCACAGATCCTCTACGATAATTTAAATTCTTACTGTGGAATAGAGAAATATGTCAGAGTATTACAGTGCTTTTATGGAACGATTTGCATATTAAAGAAACATTTTCGGAATGAATATTATGATTCCCAGTACTTTCTTCACCCTCAGAGCTCGGAATATTTCTTTGTGGTGAGTTAAAACATATGGCAGTAGCCAAAGTAAAATTGTCCGAAATAACAGGAGATCAGTAAATAGTTACCTGTAACTGCGTCAGAGGATCTAGTTCTAACACACCTTTCAGCATTAGTTCTTAATGGCAAAGATAATTCTCTAATGCCCTGCTGATTATCCACACTATCCAGCTATATCCATACTATCCAGCTATGTGTTCACATATCCAGTTTGTTCACACTGTTCATTTGATCTAAAATAACCAGCCTGTTAAGCAAACTGCCCAGCCTCATATTCACACTATCCACTCAGTTATCCAGCCCACTATCTAAACCACTATCAACATTAGTCTCTATTCACCCTAACAGGCCTATTCTACATACTGGTAACATTAGCCTAAAATATAAACCATACTGGCTATTATCGTTGATCCAACCTGTCAGCCGCATTAGTCATCCAGTTACCCTATGTGACACATTCATTATCTACACTATGCAGGTTACTATCCACCAACCATTCTGTTATCCACTCTTGATGCTGTAATCTATATTATCCAGTACACCATCCCACCTGTTATCAAAGCTGCCAGCCTTACTCTCACATAAACAGCATATTGTCCACTCCGGCACATTATCGACAATATCCAATGTACTTTCCACACTGTCCCCCATTACTGAGTTTTTTTTTTTTTTTTTTGTCCGACTCTGGGTATAGGCTTCACAGCCTGCTATCAAGGCCAAGTAGTTCTCCTACATACCAACAGAGTAGCCTATTATCCACACTATTCAAATTATTATCCATTATCTATCCTGTTATCTACCGTATCCAGCCTATTATCCACAGTCCAGTGTACAGTATATTCCGCACTAACCAGCCAAATACCTTCACTATCCAATCTATTATCCACCATCCAGTCCAATAACCGCAAAGTCCAACCTATTAACCACACATTTCTATCATGCATTCATTGTAGATTACTAAAAAAAAATGATTTTTACTCACCTTATTTGTTTTGTGAACCTTGGGGACATTGAAACGATAATTTTTTTCTGGAGACCTTTCTGGCTAATCCAAGTCGATTCTATTGAGATCAGGAAAGACCATTCGGCTGAAGAAAACGGAAACATTAATCCCTTCAGTTCAAAAGCAGAATTTGTAATAAATTTAGCAAATACTATACATTTCAGTCAACTCTGAAGATGCCACTCGAACTGAATGAAACAGTTTTAAATACTGTTTTACATCTCCATCATTGGGCATTGGCTATTTATTTCATTATTTTAAATTTACTGGTTATCCCACATACAGCAGTTGCCATATGACATGCTCAAATGTTCAGTAATTGTTTGGCTGGTGATACAAAATGACCTTGACTGTAACTGTAACAAGCTATGGCTACCTCATTCATCACTGGAACAATGGTATGACAGGTCGTGTCTTAATTTATGACCTGTCGAAGACTCTGGTTAGGTGAATATTAGAAAAGAGTTAGACTTTCAAACACATGTTTCCCGGTCCTGTATGTGGAATTACTTACACGCAGGAAATCAGTACTCAGATGTCACTTGACCACCATATATGAATTTTGCTGATCACCATACTTTAATCTTTCATCCATCATCCAGTCTCGGGTTACTCAAGGCCTGGCTCTTTAGTTGAGACGTCATGGTAAGCCCTGTCTACACTAGGGGCCATGCAATCAGCTCTGCTGCACGTCACATTGCCCAGCTCTCGTTGGTGATGTCAGTGATGTCCATACTAGTACAGTGGGCAGTGCCCACCAGTTACCTTTGACCTGTGAGTGAAGGATGATGGATACCAGCACCGCCGCGGTTCAAGAGACTGTTTATGTTGAGCGTTGTGGTACTATGTTGTGCCAAAATGAAAAATTGGTAAAAAAAATGATGTGGTGCAAGCAGTGGCTGTCTCAAGGTAATTTCAGAGGGAAGCCCCTCGGCCAGATTTGCTAGAAGCGCGTGGAACGGACCCTCCGCATCACGGAGACCCGAGCTGGCCGACATGACAAGCGACAGAGCTTGCAACATGAGCCCTAGTGTTTACAGGGCTTTAGAGTGCCTCTACCACCAAAATCTCCAGGCATCCCATCGTTGTTTTATGGTTATCATCCAGTATAGTAGATGATTTACTGGAGTGATGGCAGTAATTAAATAAAAGAAATGTACCCAAGTAACAGAACACTGTATTGACTTGTGTGCATAGCTCTTTCATTTGAATAATACATAACACTGACAAGTAAGACACGAACTGTAGAAATCTCAGCACATTTTTAAAAAGTAACTATAAACAGCTGCGGAGGGTGTCATGGTGTGTGATGGTGGTGGTGATGAGTGTCGACCCAGCCTTTCTCACCGCTTTTGCTGAAACGTCCCTCAACAACCGCCTCCTGGTGTGGTCATCAAAACTTTTGGTGGTCACCCGCCTGCCTATGAAGGACCTTGAAGCTCTTCTCACCTCTCACTGGACCTTCTCCATGATGAACACCATGGCACTGAATATCGACCCCCCCTCACAAAATAAAGGGTAAGATTGAAATAAAGTAGACTGACCAAATATATATTTTTAAAAAGCGTTACATAACAGCTGTTTCAGTGTACTTCATATGTTGTTATTCTGGTTATTCAAAAGACAGATATAGTGGTACAGTTTGCGGTTCAGGAGCTAAAAAGAAAATGATGGTCCATAAAATTCATATATATACCCACAGTTCATTTCTGCTGAATGTTGTTACAGTTTCGCAGTCTACATAATGATACAGTTTCGCAGTCTACATAATGATACAGTTTCGCAGTCTGCTGAATGTTGCGACAATTTTGCAGAAGTCTTTGAT
>JAGKTI010006469.1:15150-40609 GCA_018397915.1 Birgus latro
TGGCATCACTCAAGAGCATCAACATTTAACTAAAAGCTGCCACTGAGGAGAGGTTTCTTTGATGTTTGGGACTGGACTTAATTATGGAAAGGTAAATTTTATTAAGTCTACGTGTGTTTCTTTACAATAAATATAGGTTTTCATTTTCATATACTTACAGTTGTTTGCTTACAAGCTTTCTTTAACCTTTGGTTGATGACTTACCCCATATGGGTCAATTCGTGTGGTATGTGACGTCTCATATGTGCAAGATATTTAACAAAACACCAAGAAGTTACTCGTAGCAGAAGCGCCACACAGTTTTATAGGATATTAGGCTGTGTATCATCTTCCATCCCCAGACTCTATGTTAAGCCCAGAAACACAGTAACAGTAGCTATTATGAATGAAATTCAAGTCAACATTTCCATACAAGAGGGGCTCAAACCTGTCACCAGAAAAAAAAAATGATGGTAAAATTGAATACATGGAATACAGTGGCTACAGTAAGAAAGACGAAATGAATTATCAGTTCAATTCATGACTTATTGGACTAAATGGCAATGCACTGAGTCTTTGACAGGAGTGACTCCCACTCATGGTTACTGGTTGCCCGATAACTAGCACATTTCTGACCACCAAAACTCCATGACTATGGCTGTGAAGAGAAAGTCAGTGTTCTGATGTGGAGACTATAACTAGAGTACTGATTTACATCAGGCTAAATAATATTACGAATATAATGAAGAAGATGACAACTTATCGCAGGCTACCATTGTTTCTTCAAAGTTTATGATACAGTTTAATGTACAGAATGCATTAAGAAATTTACTGCGACATTACTAAAAATTGGTGTGTGATTTAGCCAAGGAATTTTGCGAATGCTGCTAAATATTTGCACATATGTATTACTAAAACTGAAATAAAATGGTAATTCACATTGTATGAGTATATACACAGTATTTAAATGTTACCCAGCACATTTTTCTAATAATTTTACAGTTGTCATTGCAAATATCTAATTAGACAAATAGTTATTGTTACGTTTATGTATATACCTAATCCATGTATGAATGTGAATGTTACTTTGAACATTATATTAGAGTTTATGTTTAAAGTCTGGCAATAGCATTTTATGAGCAATATACATGTTGTACAGGTGCAGCTTGTTGGTTCACATGCCGTACAGCCCTGACGGTGCCCAGGTAGTGAAGGTGGCATCCCTGACCCCTGGCAGAGGCCTCCGCTACCTCACCCCACTCACACTGTTCCCGGAGAAATATCTCAAGTAAAAGGGTCAATAAAACATGTGGAAATGGTTATTTCAAAATTTGATTTTTTCTTTTTTAATACAGCTGGAGAAAGTAAAGTGAAAGAGTTTTCATTTTTTTCTTGTGTTTACCTCCTATAAATTATCACTTGCCTACATCACTTCCGCTGACTAGCAGCTCATACCAGATTTAGAGTATATCTGGCACGCTGATTCCGAAAACACATCCATTTTCAGCTAGAACGTCAAATTTTCCCACAAAGTGCTGAATGCTGTCAATGAAATGGTCTCATTGTTATATAATGCCAAGGTAGAGGAATATAAAATGCCATATTACGCCGTGACCCCAATATTTCGGTTGCTACCGTTTACATGTGGTATTTACACCTTTGTCAATTCCAGAAGCGGGGACCGGAAGCGCTTTCGGCTGATATGACTCAGCAGCCAATGCAGAACACCTGGTAGGGAGAGGTTAGTTGTATACAGAACGCCTGGTAGGGAGGTTAGTTGCCGGATGGATGACTGTGGCATCGGTGCCGTGCTAATCGTTCGAGCCAGCTATCGCTTCATTTATACTGGTTGTGTTGCAGAAGACAAAGGCTTCTCGTAGAAAATGTAAAACCGATCCTGAAGTGTTTTGCTATACTGTATATGTGGATCTTTTACCACCCAAAAACAGCACACAAAAATCACAGAGTTCGTTTGCAAAGTTTATCGAGCTTACTTTGGTGTTCCTCTTGGTGACCAGGAGAAACCATGGGCCCCCCACAAGGTGTGCAGGACATATGTTGAGAACCTCAGGTAATGGACAAAATCTCAGGAAGAGTCTCAGTTTTGGAGTTCCAATGGTATGGTGGGAACCCCCAAACCACCTGAATGATTGCTATTTTTGCATGGTCAATGAGTCTGGTTTCAGCTCGAAGACAGAAACCTGCACAGAGTATCCCAATCTTCCCTCAGCATTGTAGCCTGTTCCTCACGTGGATGAAGTCCCTGTTCCTACTTTCACCACTTTGGATGTTGCAAGTTCGAATGAAAGTTCAGTGCCTTAACTATCTAATACTAATGACGATGAATATACAGTATTGCCTCAAGTAGCGATATCAAGAGTACGAGGTCATTCACACAGGCTGAACTGAACGATTTGGTAGGGGATCTCAGTCTGCCAAAGTCATCTGCGGAGTAATTGGGGTAAAGGCTCAAGGATAACAACATGTTGGCACCCGGAACAAACATTAAGTACCGCAACCGAGAGACAGATTTCCTGCATTACTTCGCAAAGGAAAATGGTTTTGTTTTTTGTAATGATATTATAGGGCTGCTTGAGAAGATGGGATGTGATTACGCGCCAGATGAATGGAGGCTCTTTATTGACAGTTCGAAGAGAAGTTTGAAGTGTGTGCTATTGCACAACGGTAACAAAGTTACTTCCATTCCTATCGGTCATTCAGTCAACTTGAAAGAAACGACACAATGAAATTGGTTCTTGAAAAAAAAAAATCAAATACAGTGATCACAACCGGATGGTGTCGGTAACTTGAAGGTGCTGTCGATGGTTTTAGGGCAGCAAGGAGGATATACTAAGTTTCCTTGTTTTCTATGTCTCTGAGACAGCCGTATGAAGAAGGAACATTGGATACGAAAGGAATGGCCATCCAAAGAACAGTTCACAGTTGGAGAGAACATAAAATAATGTGTCGCTAGTTCAACCTCAGAAGGTTCTGCTGCCCCCACTACTTACAAAATTAAGTCTGATTAAACAATTTGTAAACGCCCTTGAGAAGGACAGCGCATGCTTCCAATACTTTTGCTTGAAGTTCCCGGCACTTTCGAACGAAAAACTCAAGGCGGGAATATTCGATGGCCCACAAATAAGACAGCTCATGAAGGATGAGAAATTCGTGAAATCCATGTCTCAGGGTGAAAAAGATTGATGGACTGCATTTGTCAACGTAGTTTCGAATTTGGGGGAAAATGAGAAAGCAGAAAACTATGAATCAATCATGGAAACTCTCCTGACATCGTTGAGAGACTTGGGGGCACACATGAGCGTGAAAGTGCATTATTTGCAGTCACATGAGCTTTTTCCTAGAGCATCTCGGCTCAACCAGTGAAGAACAAGGTGAATGGTTTCACTAGGACATCAAGACGATGGAGCACAGGTATCAAAGGAGATGGAATGCCATCATGAAGGCAGACTACTGCTGGTGCTTTCAGCGCAACTGTTCGGACACCGAATACGCTAGGAAATCTAAAAGAAGGAAATTCCAGACTTAGACTAACTGCCAGTGCTAATCAAGTGTCTTGTGCATCACATTTATGCATTTCTGTGGTAGCCATTCCAGTGAATTTCCATTACAGGGCCGTCTAATGCATGCCATAGTACTTTTATTGCGTAAATATACTAAAGTATTTTGTGAAAATTTTTGACGTTCTACATAATTTTTGAAAGTATATTCAAAACAAGCACTCTCGATTTGTACGAAATCAGCATGAATAATTAAAAAAAACAGTTTTTTTTCATTGCCCAAAGACAATATTAATGGCCTTGGGCGACTGGTCCAGAATAAGAGCCTCCCAAACATCCATCCGACTTCATCATTTCCTTTGTTTTTCAAGCTCGACAGGCGTTAATTATCAACCAATTCGGAGTATTGAGGAGTGCACTCTTGTTGGTGGCTGACACGCTAAGGACAACTCCAAGGTCACAGTGGCGAAAAAAAGGCCATAACCATTCAGGTGTAAATCCCCTTTTGACGTTAAAAATACGTTACTGCCAGGCAGACAACCAGCAAATGACATCCATCCCAAATCCTTTCGTGACCATCCTTGGCGCCAGATCTAATTCTCTTAAACTAAGGGGGACAGAGAGAGAGAGAGAGAGAGAGAGAGAGAGAGAGAGAGAGAGAGAGAGAGAGAGAGAGATTTGAACATTCACACCTGCTGGACAAGACTCTACTGTTACCCTTAGGCTCAGCCTGTGGTTTTCATAAGCGAAGTACTTCCACTGCAGAGGGATTGGAATAAGCCAATTTGGGTGCAGAGGCAATATACAAAAAATAAAACAATCTTTCTTGCTCGTGACCGAGATCTTCATCGAGATCTTAAAGTAGCAGCTTATATTTAGGATTTATTGAATGCAAGAAGTGATTTGCAATATGCATCAAGTAACAAGAAAAATAGATCAAGAATTAACAGATATTTTTAAGTGAATAATCAACTCTTTTTCTATGATGATGTCATTATCATGTGAACAGCTGCTCCATCCCAACGATCTTATTCGCCTCTAACGAAACGTCTAGTCATGAAAGAGACAAGTCGACTTTGCTCATTGGAAAACGGTAGGATAATCTAATCTTAATTACTTTTAGTAGCAAGAATGCGCTAAAAATGCCATCGTACCGACATAAATTAATTTTTATGATCTAATTTAAAATACACAATATAATTTTTAAACAGTTTTCATGGTGCCACCATCAACGTTGCTCTGCTAACCTGGGAACCCTATTGGAAAGTAACAGTGAAGGGCAACACCACCATCGACTCTGGCCTCAACTACAACCTCCTGGTTACTCTTTGTCCGGTTCTCAACTTTAATTACCGAAATCTTCCAACTCGGAACTGGGCAGAGGTTCGTCAATTTTGTTTTGAAAAATGTAGTAAATGCTTGAGTGTATAATCGTTGTTCCCTTGATGAGGGTTATTCATACTACACGATCTTTGCAATATCTCTGTTCAACACGCTGATCCTAGGGTCATTTGGTAGAACCTTATTGCTTTCTTAGATCTACTTCTTGGTGCCTTACCATCTACATTCATACTCTGTGATTTTTCTCCCAAATGTCATCATTCATTATCATTCAGAAGTTTTTTCCCCTCACAGCTGGGCATAAGCAAAGATTCAAATCATCATCAAGTTCGATTTCTCAAGGTAGTCTACTGCTGAGAGCCAAAATCTGAAGGGACATCATTATCAGGGCCTGAATATGACTGTTCCTTTTTTGTTCATTACAAACCTTCCATTTAATAGAACAATGACAACACTAACCACATTTTATGTAATAATGATCATATTAAAATTCTGCTAAATATCACTCATTTTATTATGGAGTCACATTGCATTATTAACGAAGTCACAAGTCATGATGCAGCAAATTGTGTATAAACAATTTATAAAGGTAATACATGGTGCTATATTCCTACACATCGACATATCTTGGATGCTTTGCAGGCGGAAGACTTGGTGATGAACCGTCAGAGGTTACTAATGCCCTTGATTTACCCGGTTGTCCCAACCAGACTTGAGAGGTTAGTTGTTCACAGTAGCCTTAAAGGTCTCTCTCTCTCTCTCTCTCTCTCTCTCTCTCTCTCTCTCTCTCTCTCTCTCTCTCAATTACAAATGCAAGATTAATAAAACACTCCTGAGCGACCAACGCTGAAAGCCATATGCTGCTGAAGCCATTAATATTAATATAATGTTTTAACAGAAACTAGCCAAAAGCACTCAGAGCATTCAACATCAGTGTCCACCAGCTGTTGGCTGGGCTAGACATCTGACTTTGTCTTGTGAACATGACCTTCAACGGACTGCTCTTAAAACCAAGTTAGAAATATTATTTATCCCCTTCAGTATTTCATTGAAATAAATACAAAATTGGTAATAGTTGCTGCGCATGTAAGAACTGAATTCTCCCAAGATCTTCGTTGTTCTGTTTTTACTAACACCACATCTCCTATGTTTATAACTGACTTGTTTCTGGTAGCATGAGCCCCATAAAATCTTTCTCTTAGGCTCAAAAGATATTCTTCACTCCAATGTATATTCCATATGTCCAATACCCTTTTCAGATGTTGGTATCCCTCGTGCAGATGGTGTCCTAGTTCATTATTTCGTATTGTACGATCATTTACTTCCTCTTGGATATCCACACAAGGCACCAGATGAAGCTTTCTGCCATGCAACATTTGAGTCGGTATCAATGCCTCAATTGCAATGCTAGTATCATCCAGATTGGTTAACAGTCTATCATTAATCCTAGCCTCAATTTCAGTTATCACCATTTTCAGTTCCTCTCAGGTTATCTTAATTTTGTGTAAGGTTTTCCTTAGGCAGTTCTTTACTATACAAATCATTGTTCTGTAAATCCATTTTGCCATGGTGCTCTTGGATCTATGAACTGCCAAGTACAATTTCGGATTCCCAGTGCCGACATAACCTTTGGGTCATTCATTATGTTTACAAGAGTGGTGCTGCTCCAACGAAATTGGTTCTGTTGTCACTTACTAATTTAGTAGGACAAGACCTTTTAGCAGCAAATCTTCTAAATACATTCATGAATGTCTTTGAACTTAAGTCTTCTGCCATTTCTAGACGGACTACCCTTGTGTATGTGCAAGTAAACAAACATACAGTATATACACCTTTTGGGAAGTTCCCTCACCCGTAACAGTTATAGCCCATGTGTATGAACTCCATTTACTTTGAAGGCCCGACTTACATTTAATCTATCCTTTGGTAAAGCAGGTGGTCTTGGATAGTCATATGGCCGTCGTTCATAGCTCCTACATACAATGCAACTTTTGAGATACAGTAATTCCTCCAGTATCTGATGTAATACAGCCAGAGGCATGTCCAGAACTTGGGTTTGTCCTGGACTTGGGCCTAAGGCTTCTGGAGAGGTACTTATGGACCCTAACCCACCCTAACTCAGAAAACCACCTACATAATTCCCTACCAGACATGCACAACACCTATTTAAGACCCTATTCACACCAATAAGAGACACAAAGCATGAAATAATTGAAAAGGAACCATTTAGTGAGGAATTACAGGTGAGCATGGAAAATATTTAGCAGTTGACAGACTAATGAAACTCCCAACCGGACATGAACATCACCTTTTTTTCAGACACAATACACACCAATAAGGGACACAAAGCATAAAATAAATGAAATGGAAACAAAGAACGAAGAATTAAAGGTGAGTATGGACAATATTTAGCAGCATCCAGGGTACTTACAACACATCCGTCTGTTATGGAGATTATACTGCCTCCAGTGTTGTGCTGCACTTAATCCTTTGCAGTCTGATTTCTAATTTCTTAACACTGCTCAACTTTGTAAATTCCCAGGTGGTCTAGTGGCGAAGTACTGCAGTTTATTCACTGTTTATCCACAAAAACGAGCATATTTGGCAGTCATTGCGAGGAGCACCTACTCCCAATGGTAATTAGGCGGAAACCGGGGAGGGGAGGGAAGCAGGGGACCGCTATCTACGTGCCAAAACACAGTTGGTCGGCGCCACACACCAAGTTCAAAGTTACGGTTCAAAAATTTTTGGATTTTTATGTATTTTTTGCATTTTGGGGGCATTTGGGGGTACCAAAGGCCTAAGCCCAAGATGTCTGGGACTTCGGGTGTTCGGGACTTGGGCGTTTGGGTCTTACAGAGATTACTGTATTTCTTTATTACTGGTCTACCCTTAGGGATTCAATACCTTTCCCAGATTCGGGCCAAAGTCTGCAGCACACCTCAGTGAAGATTTAAATCATGGACTTCTTTAATAATTAACTGTACCAAATAATCAATCTTGGGTAACAATGTAGAATGTCTAGTTTGGAGAGGCAAAGTAGCCTTTATTATTCGGCCACGGCATCTAATTAGACCCTTTCCGTCTAAGAACAATCTTAAATCTCTTATCAGCTTTGTCTTGCTGCCAATGCCTTGGGATAAAAGGCTAAAAATCTCTCCGTAATAATTCCTTTGTATCCTTCTCAGCCAATATTCCATGGGATCAGACTTCTCTAACCCCAAATTCTTATTCAAAAATATAACAACTAATTTAGTAGTGTTAATAACTTGTCTTATTGACGCGAATCAGCTGATGTCAATTTCATCTGGCTCAGGTACTACAGGATCCAACTTTACAATACTAACCTCAGCAATACTATACTGTTTATGCTTAGGCCAATCCTTCGTGAGTAACCATTTAGGATCTTTAAACCACAAATTATCTTTGTTCAGTCTCTTTACTGTCGTACCTCTCTAGAGCAGATCAGCTGGATTTTGTTTGGACGTTACGTGCATAAATTTAATTTTGGAATACAGTTCCTTTATAGTCTTCATTCTATTGCGGACGAAAGGAATTTTACTGTCCTTCTTTCCTATCCAGTAAAGACAAATCTCACTGTCAGTCCATATATAAATATCCTCAAACTGAGTGTCAGGAGTAGTGGTAAATACCTGGCCAATTTAGTTCCTACTTCTATGAAAACCAATTCCATTTGAGGTGGGACCTTTTGGTAAGAGCGACATCAGAGAACTTTATCGGTTTTAAACTTATTTCATCAGCCTTTGTATCCCAGTTAAAGAACCAACACATTTTGAAGTTTGGGAATGTCAGTATTTGGATAGTCCTCTTGTATTCTATTCCTTAAATGCGGTGAATTTGTATTCCAGCTCTATAACGGCAAATTTGCCTTCCCACATTCGGAATTAGCTACTTCATAAGTCCTCAATGCTTCAGTCTCTGTATCAGCAACACCTTGCAAATTATCTGTATAAAAAGCCTGCCCTACTTCTGGCCGTTTGGCCCTTTCAAAATGATGCTTCAATGTGTTGCACTGTAGGAAAGGACTAAGACAAGAGCCAAAGAGCACTGATTGGAAACAATGTTTTCAATGGACTATCCTCATTTTGAAGGTCTTGAGGCCAGAGGAATTTTGTATATTTCCTGTCCTCCTCTCTCAGTCCTGCTATGAGGAAAGCCTTTCTAATGTCTCTTGTATAAGCATAAGGTTTCTCTCTAAATTTTAGTAATACATTTCTTAACTTCTCCGTTTGTGTAGATCCACAGTATAGGCAATCGTTCAAGCCAGCTGATCCTTTGGACGCTTTACTACTACAATTATTTTATTATTTAATTTTTTTTTTTTTTAATGCAAGGAAGGAACCAAAGGCCATGGGCCCGCATACTGTTTCTTCCAAGAAAAAGCAAAAACAATACAAAAGAGAGCCAAATTCAAGATCCATTCATTTCGAGATACCTGGACACACTGCGTTTGTAAGACTGGAGATCATAGGAAGTAGGGAATACAGAGGAAGACAGTTCCAGAGTTGACCAGTTGCATAAATGAAGGACTGGGAGTAACGGTTAACTCTTGCATTAGAGAGTTGGACAGAAAAGGGATGAGAGTTTGTTGCTAGACGGGTACTACGTGCCCGTCGTAGAGGTGGAGGGATGCAAGCAGACAGTTCAGAGCAGGAGTGTCAAACTCATGGCCCGCGGGCCAAATGTGGCCCTCGGGATGGTCATAAATGGCCCGTGAGATGACGGCAAGATTTATCAGTCCGTAAATCTATAGCTGTTATGAATGAAAATATAATATTTTTAAGAGACAGAAAATTCATAAATTATCTTTTGTTCATAATGGTAATTTGATTTCAATTAAAATTGCTAGTAATATCGTTTTTATAAAGGCAAACTTTTCGTTAATAAATACCACGAATCCGCAGACGCAGCCATTGCTGGTATCTGAAGGCTAGAACCGCCAGGCCCAAATGTTTTAACTGTTACGAAAGACACTGAGAAACGGTGTACGCCGGCGCTACACTGATTGAACCTCGCCAGTTCTTAAGCATTGCAAATTTTTAAAGTGTAAAATAATGTAAATCATCTGTTTATCTGCCTTCCAGGCGCTCTCTCTCTCTCTCTCTCTCTCTCTCTCTCTCTCTCTCTCTCTCTCTCTCTCTCTGCTTGTTTGACTGTCTTTATGGGTCGTGCAAATACTTAGAGGTATATACCTTTGTTGGCTCTCGAGGCCGTAACTAAATTAAGAATTGGCTCTCGAAAGGTTTTGAGTTTGACACCCCTGGTTCAGAGGAACGGTAACAGTTGAAGTAGCGATATAAGAGAGATAAAGATGCAACAGTGCTGTGAAGAGACAAAGGTTGAAGGGAATCAGTAAGAGGAGGAGAGTTAATGAGACGAAAAGCCTTTGACTCCTCCCTATTGAGAAGAGCTGCATGTGGGGAGCCTCCCCAAACATGAGAGTTGTACTCCATACACGGGCGAATAAAACCCGTGTGCAAGGTCAACGTCTGTGCAGGGGTAAAGAAAGATCGGAGTCGGCTTAGCACACTTAATCTCTTGAAAGCAGATTTCACAAGAGTTGCAATATGTTCTTTCCATGACAAATTCCGAGATAATGAAACCCCAAGCATGTTCAAGGATGATGCAGGACTGAGCTGGACATTATTAAACATTAGTGGGTAATCCTGAGGAAGATTCTGTCGGGTTGATAAGTGTAAGAACCGAGTTTTTGACGCATTATAAAAAACAAGATTATATTTACCCCAATCAGAGATACGAGCCAAGTCAGCCATTAGGTGTGACATAGACTCATCCCCCCCCCTTTTTTTTAAGTAACTGCTGAGATGGACGTTGCGGAAACCGAATGGAAAGATGAAGGGTGGAATCATCAGCATACGAATGGATAGGGTTAGATGTGAAGCTTATAAGGTCATTGATGAATAAAAGGACGAGAGTCGGTGATAGGACAGAGCCCTGAAGAACACCACTGTTGATAGGTCTAGGAGAAGAACGATGGCCGTCTACAGTACAACAGCGGCTATAGAACGACCAGAAAGGAAGTTAGAGATGAAGGCACAGATAGAAGGATAGAAACAGTAAGACGGCAGTTTGGAAATTAAAGATTTATGCCAGACTCGGTCGAAGGCCTTTGAGCTGTCAAGTGCAATGACAAAGCTTTCGCCAAAGTCCCGAAAGGAGGATAACCAGGAGTCTGAAAGGTAGGTGAGAAGACCGCCAGTGGAGCGTCCCTGACGGAACCCATACTGACAATCAGAAAGAAGGTTGTGACAGGAAAGGTGCTTTAAAATTTTTCTGTTAAGAATTGACTCGAAAACTTTTGAGACACAGGATGTTAAAGCAATTGGACGATAGTTAGAGGGTTAGGAATGGTCACCCTTCTTTGGGACTGGCTGAATGAGAGCAAACTTCCAGCAAGAAGGAAAGGTACAAGTTGATAGACAAAAGCGAAAGAGTTTACACTGGCAGGGAGTAAGACCGGAAGTAAAGTTTTTGAGGGCAACAGGAGGGACTCCATCAGGCCCATATGCTTTGTTAGTATTGAGGCCAATGATGGCAGAAAATACATCAGCTGAAGAAATTATAATGTCAGTCATGAGGAAGTCAGAGGGGGGAAGTGATGGATGGAGGAACAGCAATGGAATCGTCTAAGGTGGAAATGGAGAAGAAAATCAGAGCAAAGAGATCTGCTTTATCAGTAGAAGAAATAGCTACAGAGCCATCAGAGTAGAAAAGAGGAGGGAAGGATGATGAGGTAAAGCTGTTAGAAAGGTTTTTGGCAAGGTGCCAGAAGGAGCGAGAAGAATTCGAGTTGGAGAGTTGGGAACATTTAGCACGGATGAAATTATTTTTAGCAGAGCGAAGAACAGACTTAGCACGATTCCGGGCAGAAATATATAAAAGATGTGATTCAGGGATGGGTTGGCTCCGGTATCTCTTATAGGTCCTCTCCTTGTTGCGGACAGCATTAGAAAAAGCGTGATTAAACCAAGGCTTTCTTGCATTAGTCAGAGGTTATGAGAAAGGAATGTATGCGTCCATGCACAAGAGAATAACCTCCATAATGCGCGAGGCACACTCGGATGTCTTCCGGCCATGGACGCAATAATCATTCCAAGGAAAATCAAAGATATACTTCCTGAGGGCCTCCCAATATGCAGCTCCAAAGTGCCACAGGCGGCGTTTCTTTGGAACGGTCCACAGGCCGTACCGGAGTTATAGGATAGGTTAAGGTTATGATCGGAGGAGCCCAACGGAGAGAAAAGATTAACAGTGTAAGCAGAAGGATTAGTTGTTAGGAAAAGGTCAGATATGTTGGAACTCTGTCCAAGGCGGTCAGGGATACGGGTAGGGTGCTGTACAAGCTGCTCTAGGTCATTAAGGATAGAAAAGATGTAGGCTTGTTCACCAGGTGGATCAGTGAAAGGAGAGGAAAGCCAAAGGTGGCTGTGAACATTGAAATCTCCTAGAATGGAGATTTCAGAGAAAGGAGAAATGGATAGAATGTGTTCCATCGTAGGAGAAAGATAGTCAAAGAAATTTTTATATTCAGTAGAATTATGAGATAGGTAAACAGCACAGATATATTTAGTCAGAGAATGACAGGAAAGCCGAAGCCAGAGAGTAGAGAATTAAGAAGAATCATGTCCAGGAACACGAGAGCAAGATAGATCGTTGTGTACATAAATGCAACAGCCACCTTTGGCTTTGAAATTAGAATAGAAAAAGTAGGAGGACACAGAAAAGAGTTTGATGTCAGTTGCCTCAGACAGCTGAGTCTCAGAGAGAAAGAGAAGGTGAGGTTTAGAGGAGAAGAGGTGGTGCTCAACAGAGCGAAAGTTAGAGGATAGGCCGCGAATGTTACAGAAATGAAGGAGTGAGTCAGACAGTGGTTCCAGGCAGCTCCGTGAGTCGTCACAAGGAGAGGGGCGGATGGTGGGGGCATTTATGGTCCTCCCCCCCCCCACCTTGGGGACTCCGAGGCATGGTTTACTTGCGCCATTTTTACAAATTTTGAAAAGGAAGTGTAGTGTGTAGCTTGCATGTAGTGTGTAGCGTGCATGGGAGTAGTTACTGAATCCTTACGTACAGCTTGATGTGGTGATTAATGTCTTTTCTTGTGGCTAACAGGAAATTCGACCTCTTGTATAAATGTATTCTTCAATTGATCCTTTATAATATTATCATATATGGTTAGATGTTCTGGGTTGTCTCTCAACTATCTTATAAGGGTATTTAACTGGGCCTTAGCTGCTTGGAAATTTTGGGGTAACTACGAATGGTTTAGTTTCCATGATAATCCTGCCGAATACTGTCCACCTTTAAATTCCACAGACTGGTTATAGAAATCCAAAGTTATTTTTATCTTCATAGCTTGGTTCCTCAGAGTGTATTCCTACACTGTCTAGGTCTCAAATTTTGTGTACAGGTTCATTTTTTTCATCCAGTAAGTCATTTATCTCAGTAGGTTCTAATTCTGTACCTATCTGGTGACATTACCAGTGAAGATAAAGAAATGTGCTCCATCCTAAATAATTATTTCATATCAGTATTCACCAAGGAAAATCTAGACCTGGTCCCTCAAGCAGCGAATATTTACGACGATAATACGGAAAATATTCTTAGTGAAATAAACATTAGTAAGGAGGACGTATTGAAAGAAAGTAATAATCTAAAAACTAAAAAATCGCCAGGTCCGGACGATATATATGCAAAAGTTATAAAAGAAACCAAAGAAGAATTATATCAGCCACTTTTAACGTTATTTAATGACTCTTTAATTTCAGGAGAAATTGTCCCGAGGCGTGGAAGACCGCAAACGTAGTGCCCATTTTAAAAAAGGGTGATAAAGCAGCTGAGTCGAATTATCGTCGATAAGTCTAACGTCAATAGTAGGAAAAATGTGAGAGTCAATCTTGGCCAATAAGATTAAAGAACACTTAGAAAGATTTAATCTTATAAATGATAGTCAGCACGGATTCAGGCAAGGACGATCCTGCCTAACAAACTTGTTGTCATTCTTCTCGGAGGTCTATGAGGCAGTAGATCGCGATAAAGCTTACGATATTATTTATCTGGACTTCAGTAAAGCTTTTGATAGGGTCCCACACGAAAGGTTAGTTAGAAAGGTTCAAGCACACGGTATAGACGGCGATATCTTAAAAACGGATAGAATCCTGGCTGAAAGGACGAAAGCAAAGAGTATTAATAAATGGAACTAAGTCGGAATGGGGATTAGTAACTAGCGGTGTACCACAGGGTTCAGTACTTGGTCCCTTATTATTTATTATATATATAAATGATCTAGACTTAGGAATCACTAGCAGTATCAGCAAATTTGCGACGATACAAAAATAGGGCGTATCATTAACTCGACTGACGATTGCCATAACTTACAAAATGACCTCGATATATTATCCAGATGGTCAAAAACTTGGCAAATGGAATTTAACGTTGATAAATGTAAAGTACTTAACGTAGCCAAGACCATTGGAGATACTAAATACAGCTTAGATAACAAAGAAATTAGTAAATCGGAATGCGTGAGAGATCTAGGAGTCATGGTTAGTAACGACCTCAAACCAAGGCAACAGTGTATTAATGCGAGAAATAAAGCAAATAGGGTCCTAGGATTTATTTCGAGAAGCGTGAGCAATAGGTCATCAAAAGTAATACTGCAACTTTATCTAGCATTAGTAAGGCCACATTTAGACTACGCAGTACAATTTTGGTGTCCTTACTATAGAATGGATATTAACTCGTTAGAAAATGTACAGAGAAGAATGACAAAAATGATACATGATGTTCGAAACCTGTCATACGAAGACACACTGAAAAGACTTAATCTGCACTCACTAGAGAGACGTAGAGTAAGGGGAGACTTAATTGAGGTGTTCAAGTAGATGAAGGGTATAGACAAGGGGGATATTAGCAAGATACTTAAAGTGAGCATACAGGATAGAACTAGAAGTAATGGTTTCAAACTAGAAAAATTCCGTTTCAGTAAGGAAATAGGTAGAAAATGGTTTGGTAATATAGTAGATGAATGGAATAAGCTTCCTAGTAAAGTAGTTGCTGCCCCTTCCATTATGAGTTTTAAGCATAGGCTAGATAAGCATATGACAAATAAGGGGTGGGTATAGAAAAAGAAAAAGAAAACAAAAATCTTATAACCAATACTAATTCATACTTTTTCCTTTTCAGGTTACACAGTGATAGTCTCTATTCTCCTTTCACACTTTCCTATAAAATGTCCACGCCAGTTTTTCTATGCTGCGTGGTGTTCTTTCTGACTTTTCCCTGCCGGCTTCGGCTGGAGCGTTTGGAGGGCGGGAGAGAGCCTTCTTCTTTGCTGTCCTTATCTCATCCTAGTAGTTCAGATACCCTTCTAGGAGCTGCCTAGCATGGGCCAACTGGCCTACTGCAGTTATCCTCTCTTCTTATGTTCTTATTCTAGCTACTGTCAATGACTGTGTGGGAGTAACAAAGACTGAATCTACCACCTTGGCCTCTCCTCTGTCTTGCTTTGGAAAAGGCAACTGACCCATAATAAGGTTATCTCCTGGACTCTTCAACACCTATACTTTATTCTTCTTGAGAGTCCTATGTAGGAATCTTCCACAGTAATCTGAACCAAGTATCATTTTTATGGGACCCACAGTATCTGATTTCACATTCTGTTTTGCCATCCTTATACCTGAGCTCAGTAGATGATCAGAGGTTTCCTTCAGTCCTTTTATATAAATACTTGTTTCCATCTTATCCAGTACAGCTGCTGTTATACGGCATTTATATCTGCCAAGTTGTATTAAAGGTCTAACTAAATCAAAAGACTGTGCCTCCTGGGCAGTTAAGAACCCTGTAATGGCTAGATTTACTTTGCCGATAATAGGTAATGTTAATTTCTCTACAATGTCTGTGGAAATGATGGTTTTCTGTGCACCTGTATCAAAAAGAGTACATGCTAATATGTTTCTGTTTTCTGTCATTACCTTCACATCTGCATTTGGAACTGCAGCTGGCATTGTTACTGGAGTATTCGCTTTCGCAACCGTCATATTGACACTTGTAGTTTTAGGAACCTCATGCTTCATCATCCTTGGGCATAAAGCACTATGATGATCGTCTCTTTTACATTTGAAACAAAGATTTAGTTTAATTTTGCAGTCTGCGGAAGTGTGTTTGGAATACATGCAAATCATGCAACACCCCAATTACTGAAGCCTCACTATTCTAGAAGCGTAATCAGGATAATGTTGACAAGGTGCACTGGAATATTTTTCACCACAAAACACATAGACCTTCCTGTCCTTTACCATGGAATTTTTTACCTCCTTATTTTCATCAGCTTGTCTATTCCTTGTCTTTAATGTTTTATCCCCATATTTTAAAGGGCAAAGAAAAGTACCAGACGTAGCTGTTCCTGACTTAAGTTTTCTGGCCAGTTGGTTAGTGGTCCTGTCCTTACTTCAGCCTACTGTTTATATCCAGCAGGCTTGACTGTTCCTTGCAAAGTTTTACAGAGTTGCATGAAGCCATCCTCAATCTCCTCACAGGAGAAATCATCCTTTTGGTACCTACCATAAAAGTCATCCTTAGTTCTAGGTAGAAACTTTAGGGACAATTCTAGAAAGCATTCGATCTGCTGCCTTAACATCTTCGTAAGTAGCTAAAGCCTTTAAATTACAACTCATTGCAATATGATTTTTTGCAAGGAATCACAATCATGTTTTGGTATGGGTAATTCAATTAGGGCCTTCAGTAACCGGGTAATGACCTGCTCCCTGTCTTCATAATTCTGTCTAAGGATAGTCAAAGCCGCCTCTGTCACGAATTTCCTAGATCGTAATATTAGTATGGTAATTCGTGACATTGTTTAGCATTATAGTGGGAACGTTTGAACAGTTTTGATATCTGTAGAAATTCACTCAGTCTGTTAACTGCTCGCTTTTGCACTCACATATGTAACGAGTTTTCAAAACATTCATCATTGTTTCCTAAGTGACCGTCTTTATTTACAGAAGGTGTGTTTCACTGAGCGATATTTTTGCGTAATTGTCGTTCCCACGCCCTTGCCTCTCTAAACATTGAGTTAAGCCACGCTCATCTCTCACACTCGTGTGACGTGTCCAGGGCATTTGAATAAGTCAGTCGGTTTTTGACTGCCAGGGGAGTTGGTGTCGTCGTGCGCAGAGCCGGGGCGGGTCTCTTATCATAGTGGCTTCAAGCCTCCAGTCGGTGTTTCCTGTATCTCCCCCACCGAGTTGGTGGTCGGTAGCAGTAGACGTCAATAACGATTGCAACGTTTCGAGTGGTATCCGACAGACGCCCAGTCTTTCGCAGCGATGGCCCCATCTAGGCTTAAGGTTATTTAGCTACTGGGTGAGCGTGTGAGTGAGTACATTTCTTTTGCTTCTTTTTTTTTTAAACTGAGAGTCATGATGTAAATTTATTTTCTTGTAGTTAATATATTTACAGTTCTTTTCTTTGAGCTCTGTTAAATGTAACAGTCGTTTTTAATTTCTCCATATTTTGCAGACTTTCGCTACTCCCAGTTAGCACAAACTCCTTATATTAATCACGACTGGTATTTAGACCGGTTCTTTGGTATTAATTTTTAAATCTGTTGTGCCAGCTAGGAGTTGGCTTCAGCGAGAACCTTCATATTATTAGTTATTAATTATTGATTGTCAAGGGTGAGCTCACTTTCCCCGAGGCCAACAGTACGAATAATACAGCATTCTTGAGTGATTAGTCTCTGCTGTGTACTGTTGAGAAAGTTTATAAAATTCCCGTCTTTAGAGAATCGGCGATCAAGTAAGCCAGCATAAAAGTAAAATCGCTACTTGATTTCACAAGTCGATTCTTTTGTGTCAATCGACTAGTCAATTATTTGTATTTGTCATATTTATATTTCACTTTCTCCGTGACAGCCTCAAATTGTTTTCCTTCACAGGTAATTTCTTTATCAACTTGTAAGGCGTCCCCTCGACCTGTCCAAACAGATATGAGAGTTTACTCACACTGGGGAGATCTGTTCTATCGTGGACTAAGTATTTAAACTGATCCCAAAAGGATTTCCAATTCTGCTCCCCATCAAACTCTGAAGGTGTAATTTGTGGTAATGCAGCTTTACTTTGCTGTTCCACAACATGTGTTTCTGCGGCAGTATTAGCCAATTTAGACTCAAACAGCTTCACTATTGTCATATATTCCTCTAATTTACCTTCAAATTTGGTAATCTCTGACTCCAAAAGATCTTTATCATCCTCTTTCACTATTGCTGCTTCTAAATTAACATAACTTTCTTCATACTTTGTCCATCTGTCCTTTAGTATATTCAAAAGACTACTTAATTTCTCTCTTGTCTGAGGTGTTTCTTCTAATAATTACCTACAGTCATATATGGCTCTCATTACCCATCCTGCCTTACCACTGGATGACCTCTGTAACAAGGAAATAGACATTTTGACTGATTTCTAAGTTACTTAAATTACCCTTAATTTCAATTTTACAACCACAAATTTACCTGAACTCAGTAGTTATTCATTGTTTTAAATTTTGAGGAATGTAGGGATTGGGTTTATTGTATTAAACCTGTCTCCCTGGGTTGTTAAACCTCTGGGGTTATGTCATTATCCCAACACTCAGTTTCCAATTTCCCTGAGCTCAGAACCAATTAACATCTTAGTATAGCATAGGGCCACCCAAAGCTTGTACAGCATAGAACTGTTCTTTCTTTAACTGTATGTAATTTATAAATTTCTGCAGAACCGCTTCTCTGCCATGGTGATTCCAGTGTATACAATCGGATTTCAGAGTTGCCTGGATGGGCTTGCATTGAAGTGGATAAAATCCTTTCCATTCCTAATCTTCTGTAACTTCCTATTTACGGCCCTGCTAATTAATTTATACGTACCATAGCAAACTGGTGAACCATATGGTAGGTTTCTGGGGTCAAAAAGGGTTATGGTTACGGCGGATTTACATGAACCTTCAGTGGCTCCTACCACAGCTGATATATTTTCAACAATTTCATTAACTTCCACATCTTCATAAATGTCATTTCCTCCCAGGAAAAGAATAGTTCGTCATGCTTCCAGTTTAATACGACATTTAGCTGCTCATCATCAGAAAAGGGACTTGCTCTTCCACCAGGAGCTCTGTGTATATGTATTTCCACGTCCTCCACTTCTGCAGAACGTGGAAGTAGGCTGTGCCTGACAAACCCGACCTTAAAATCGTTCAGTGCCTCGGCACACATCTGTTATCCTCACTCTCAGGGCACCAATAATATGTCATAAATTTTGAATCACTCCTGTATCTAACGAGCGTTATCCTAAATACGAACAATAGTAAATTTACATAAATCTCTTGGGAGAATTAAGGTAGTTAATCCTCTAACTCATCAGCAACTATTCTCCTCATATCCTAGCTAGTTTCAATCAGATTTGGCCAAATCAGTAAAGTTACTTAGCTATAATGACTCGGACAACAGACGACGACGGGCGTGAGTCTCGATCGATTTCCTGGGCTTCCAGGCGTCCTTAGGTGTGTATTATGCAGTGTGCAACTTTAACGGGCTTTGATAACATAGTGTTCAACATGGCGAGTCTCCTTCCCTCATAGGATTGAAGAGATGCTAACTATTTATTAATTAGAAGAATAAATACAATTAAATTACTTCATGAAATATACAAGGTGAATCTAACTTAATCTTAGTTTTAACTAAACTAAAGCCAAATATTCCCTTTATCCATATAAATATGTGTTTAAATATGTATTATACCCTCATCACTTTTTCACGTGAGGGCATTGTCAGGGGAAAATGAGAGTTTTACTCTAGCGTGTCGCCAGATGTCAGGGGAAATTTAAGTATTCCCAAGAAATAATGAAATATTGTATAATTGGTATACAATGTATAGCTAAGTGTGCTATGTCAATTCTCTAGGGTCGAGAATTACAAACTTCCTCAACGGCACGCAGCAGAGAACTAGACTCTCTATTGGGCTGCAATATTGTACCGTTGGCCTACGAGAAAGCTTCTTCTCCCCCCCCCAACAATAAAAAAAAATGATAATAATAATAATAACAGGCTCTTGGCTGAGCCAAACTCCTAGCTAGCACAACGGATTTAAGGTGTGATGCCACAGCTGGCCTAAGTACCGGCCGTGATTTAATTCAAAAGTTGTGCTAACGCAGAGTAGCAAAACTGTATTAAATAATAGAGTGGAGTAATCAAACACAGTTAATATACTTTAACAAAGCTCAAGAAAAGAACTGTGAATTTATTAATTACAAAGGAATGAATTTATGTTACATGAAATTCAAATCAAGTACAGGAATGCACTCACTCACTCAGACACTCAGATAACGGCTAAATATTTCAAAAAGCTTAGCCTAGGAAAAAAACAGAAAATACTGATCGGTATGGATGAGACTGTACTGTATCGATCACCAACAGAGGGTGGGAGCTCGGGAAGGCACGCCGATTCAAGCCGAGATCTGAAATAAAGAATTCACTCGAGCCTCTAGAGGCGTACGACCCAATCTTTCCGTGACCAAGAACAGACTGATTTGAATCTCGACGCGGCGCGGGTGGGAGCTCGGCGCATGCGCAATTGGCCCGGAGCAAAGCCCGACAACTAAAAATTATCGTATATATTAATTTGCTCCTCACAAAATCACTGGATGTCACGATTTAACTTAACGTGATTTTACAATGAAGAAAATTCGTGACAGGCATGTCATATCTACCATGCAGGCGCAGTAAGTTGATGGAAAATTCCTAAGTATATACACGAATGTATACAATATAGTTGTCCACAAGGGTTAAATGCAGTATCATTTTATTTGTTAATAAGAAGAATTATCAACAGAACATAATCTCTGGGTTATAAAACCGCTTGAATCAGTCATTAATGCTCTGCGGGTTTTCCTCTTCCTTTAAAAAGGGATGACTGTTTTAAAAAGTAAATGATGCAGCCGCTCTGGGGGGAAATATTTCCCACAGAGTGTGAAGTGCTTGAAAGGGTACAGCAAAGAAGAAAGGTTGCTGGTTCCTTGAAAGCAGCGATAAGAAACAGGGAAGTGAGCATGGAAGTGAAAAAGTTACTACGTGACAGTATTGTGATACCAACTCTAACATATGGAAGTGAAGCTCGGACCTTGTTGGAGGGACAGAAGTCAAGAGTGAGAGCAGTGGCAATGAGTTATTTAAGAGGAGCATGTGGAGTCACATGGAGAGACAGACTAACAAATGCGGAAGTGAAAGAGAGTTATGGTGTGGATGTGGATGTGATAGGAAGCATTAGGAGAAACAGTTGAGGTGGTTTGGCCATATAGAGAGGATGGAGAGTGAGAGGCTGATGAGGAGAGTGTATGTGAGTGATGTGGAGGGGGAGAGAGGTAGGGGGAGGCCAAGGATGAGATGGAGGGATGGGGTGGAGAGGTACACAAGAGAAGTTTGTGTGACCTGGGAGTAGGGGACAGGGCGACGTGGAGGCGATTTGTTTGTGGCCACTTCTTACGGGATTAAGGTGTCTGACAAGAGACAGATAGACTTTCATCACATTAAAAAAAAAAACTTTTTGATGTAATACAAATTGAGTTCTATTTAATATCTACTACTTTCTGCTCTTTTGTGTAATACTCCTGAAATTTGGAATGGGATCTATCTTTGAGTCCATGTTTCTTATTTCATAACTATATGGTCATACTGTACGGATAATTTAAAGGGGTGGAAGTGGAACCAGCTTGAATCAAGCCTTGTTTGACTTTCAAGATAGGGTTGCAGGCGAAATGTAAAGATATGAAGCATTCAAGTCTGCCATGAACTCTGACCTGGCTATTTGACCTTGACGGAACTTTTGCTTTCACGATGTAAATCCGCATTTGTAATCCTTGACCCCACTTTCATACATGTGTGAATTATTTTTCAATTATCTAGATCCTATTTAAAGGAAGATGTACAGCATTAAATTCCAACATGATCTTTAGCCTGGCTGTTTGACCTTGAAGGAAAAATCACAGGAGAAATGTAATACGGCATTTTGGTTCTTTTGACCCTATTTTCCTATTGGTAAGCAATGCACTCCAAAATTCTACCTACACTAGTTACAGAGATATACCACAATTTAAAAAATCGTCATGTGGCAACCAACTTCGAAAAAAAGGAAAAAAAAAATAAGAATTCGGGCATCATCCTTAGGAGATGTCTAATAACTAAATAAAAAATGAAAAGGATGCTGCAAATGGTTTTAAAGATGCAGAGCGTCACACACACACACACACACACACACCGAGAGAGGCAGAGAGAGAGAGGACGTCTGTAACTTTATTCTGAACTGGCCACCTTGGCCGCAACTGTCCACACCTAAACAGTATCTTTATATGAGTGAAGGTGTGTAGTACAGTAAATTAAGTGATATTCTAATACAGTAGAGCAAGTATAAGTAAAAGTGGTGGCCAAATAATAGAATGCATCCAACTGCAAGAATCCGCTGATACAACGTATCATCAGCTGGTTGTCGTCTGTCACCAGGCGGGTAGGTGGGAGATGCATACTTGTAATTATACGTTATCTTTTTAAGTGAGAATTACCGCAAGATGAGCACAATCTTTAGTAAAGTGAATATGGTGAGAGTTAAGAAAAGAGAAGGTAGAAAACAGGATGATGATTTGTACCCAGAACTGGTTGAAATAGAAACATATAATAAACTGGCAAGAGAGAGTGAATAAACTGGAGAAAACTTATCAAAATGAAAAGGACTTACGCATGCAAAGGGAAGAAACTTAAAAGTTAGTAAAGGAATTAAATAAAAAAGACACAACAACAGATGAGATGTCAGTTGAGGTAGTTTCACTTAGAAGGAAGACCAGTGAAGTGGCGAATACAGTTGTCAACCATGACAGTATTATGGAGGAGTTCAGAAATGATACAGAGACAATTAGGCAAGCAAGCAGTCTGATAGACCAAAGCAGTGATATTGAAGAGAAAATAACCCAGGTGAACGGAATAATAAGTTGCAGAGATGAAGTAGAAACCATGTATGCTGAAATTGTGAAGGGAAGGAAGGACTTAGAAACAAAAGTCGGAGAAAAAGCATTAGAAAAGAAGAGAAAGAAATCCTTAGAAACAACCCAAAACTGGTCAAAGATTCAGCAAATATCAACAAATCTATAGTAATCACTGGTATAGACGAAGAATTAAAAAATAAAATAAAAAGGAGATGGTTAATATGATGAACATATTAAGGAAGTATCAGAAGAAATCGTGATAATGATATGGAGGAACACAAAAATCTGTGGAAATATGAAAGAAATAGGTCAAGGCCCCTGAAATAACCTTCCAGAGTGTGAACACTGTGGAGGAAATACTAAAAAAGGCAAACACACTCATGGAAAAAGAGGAATTAAAAAAAGTATGAACAACAAAAATGCCTAACTAAAGGGGAATTGGGAATACTAAAGGAGAAGAGGAAGGAAGCAAAAAAAAAATAAAAGAGGAAAGAACAGAGGTAGAGTATTTTTTTTTTTTTACAAAGTAACTGGATTGCAGGTACGAAAGTGGTGCATAACCAACAGGGAATAAACAGAAAGAAGGCAGCAGACTCAAGCAATAGCAAGAATTTAAGCAAGATGATTAAGTCGATGTACTCAGATGTAGATGGAATGGTGTCTAAATTATTAGAGATGAAAGACTGTACCAAATACAAGGAACCACAAAACACAACGATATCAAACGATGCCCCAAACTTAGAGGAAAACAAGAAATGGAGAAGAGACAGAAGTTTAAGAAAAGGAGAGGGAATTACAATGTTAAAAGAGAAATATCTACAAGTCAAAGAAGTAGAACTAGATATGCCCTCAAAAGTAGAACTGATCGCAGTAAAGATTAACATATCTGAAGTAAAAGTAACTGTGGCAAATTTATACATGCCAACCAATACAATTGCGAAAGAGGCGAATATGAAGACCTGGCAGAAAGTACAATAAGGATTTTAAGAGCATTGCTACATAGAATGGAGGAGGGATATAAAAGAATTATATTAGCTGGAGATTTCAATACAAATATAAATTAGAATACTTTAGATTAAGAAGCCAGGAAAGCTGTTGGGATCAAAAGCTCCTGGATCTCGTGCAGGAGTTTTTCCTAACACAACATGTAAAGGGAAACACCGGAAAAAAGGACTTAATGATCAATCGGTACTAGATCTTACATTTACCAGGCAAGAAAGATATATTGATAATATATTTATCACTCTCCATTCGACAAAAGCGACCATGCAGTATTAATTGCAACTTTAGGATTGCATATGACATAATTAACAGTAATGAGAATTACAAAAAGAACCTAAACTATAAAAAGAGGAACTACCACGACCTAAAGAAGTACTTCTTAGAAACGGATTTGAAAAAGGAGTTTAAAAGACAATATTTTAAAGAAAATGCTGTGATTTTTATGAAGTAGGAGTCCAAAATTGCATCCCTCAGCACAAAGAAACAGAAATGAAAATAAAGAAATGGTTTGATACAGAATATGAAACACCCAAAGAAAAAAGATATTTCCTGTGGAATAGATACATAAGACACTATAATGAGACGGCATTTAACAACTATAAACAGGCAAGAAATGATTATACAAGGATAAGGAGAGAAGGTCATAGACAATTTGAGGAGGACATTATAAATGTAAGTAGTGATCAATCTATGCTATTTTACAGCTACATCCGATGCAAAACCAAAGTTAAAGAAAAGGTACAGTCCATTACAGACGAGGGGATCATCTATACCCAAGAGAAAGATATTTGTGAAGCACTAAATAAAAATTTCCAATCAGATTTTACTAAAAATAATTTTGAACATGCATGCCCACACATATTACCAGATATACAAATATCAGAAAAAGATGTACAGGAAAAGTTAAGAAAATTAGACAAAGGAAAAGCGCAGTCCTGACGAAATTTCAGGTTGGGTCTACATGAATGTACAAAAGAGTTAATCATACGTAATTTTAAGGGTAATTTACGTTTAATTTAAGTTAGAGTAAGTATAGTATAAGTGTAATATAAGTGTAATATAAGTTATAAGTGTAGTATAAGTTAGTATAAGTGTAATGTAAGTGTACCCTTGAACCCCTAAATATGTTTTATCTGCACTATGTAGGGGTTAATCATCAAATTCCATATTCATGCTTGATCTCTGTTAATATTCATAATGGAAGTGATACTCTATTAACAAAGGAACTGTACAGGGCGATTATGTAAATGAATGTCTTAATGCTTGGAGCAGTCAGTTCCCAGGGTGTGGATAGCATCGTAAAATTTAGCAAGAGATTAATAATCGCGAAAATTTGTCTTCATATTTTGAATTCGAAATTTGTAAGTCAGAGTCTAGTGCTCAAAATTTAGCACTCTTGAAATTTGAGAAAAATCCCACCGAACTGACACCAGTGTAGGGGCGCGAACTTTAGCAACCCTTTAGAACTTGTATTTAATTAATCACACTGCTTTGCCAACCAGTCTAATGCGAGAATTTTGGGCATTGTAGCGAGATTAAATTATGGCTTACACTTGATTTAAGTATTATTACAGTGTTTT
>JAGKTI010006470.1:0-13013 GCA_018397915.1 Birgus latro
TTTCAATATGTTTGTGAATGGTTGCTGCTTTGTTTTTGTACCCAGTCCTTTCCCTAGAAATGCTGACCCGGTCTTGAAAAAGAACCTGCTGTAAGTCTGCGTATTCGAGGGAGCAAGAAGTCGACCCTCAGAAGCACGACAGGTAAAACACACCACCTCTCGCATACTCATCTGAGGAACAAGATGTTGGCCCTCAAATACGTAGCATAACACCATAACACTGGTGGCTAGCGGTGGTTCTTGATCTGATCGGTGGGAAAGAAGGACGGGAATCTTTTTGAAAATGGCAGCCTAACCACACGTACCTTTACCAAAGTTCGACCCAAAACAATGCGACATCACTACATACTTGGATATGGTCAAGCCGCTACTTGACATCGGGTTCAATAATGACAGACAGAAAATAGCTGTCACTCTACCTCACCTGGGAAAGGCAGTATCTAATGTAGCACCAAAAATAGTCCCAGACCTCACGTGGGCCAGATTCGTAAAAACAGTGACAGAGGCCATTACCCCTTCTCTAGGAAAAGTTGTTGCAATGTCACAACTAGATTCCTTGAAATATGACGGCAGCTTGGATAACACAATAATCCAAGCAAGGCGGCTCATCACCGCCGCGTAGCCTACCCGGACGCTGACATAGACATCCGCGACCAGCACCTGTTCAACACTCTCCTACGAATTTTTCCGGGCACAGTGAAAGAACATCTCACTATTCACGACCCATCAGGAGACTTGGTCCGCGATATCCAGCTCATCCGGCGCCTCCTCGCAGCATGCCCCACCACACAACACACCGGGGTTGTGAGGAGATTCCCTATGAGGCCACCCCCACCAGTGCCCCAACCCCAACCAGCCCCAACACGAACTGCCCCTCCTCCTGCCCCTCCCAGAGCTCACCCTACTAAGAAACGGCTGCCACCAAAAGAAGACACCAACCTCATCCCCATCAATCCATGGGAGTTTACAGCTTGTAGTGGCCGCTGCCCTCTACATGACGTGAGCAGCTAAAGGCATCACGCAGGAGAAAAACCAACTTTTGGTGGATATGGGAGCCACCAGGTCCTGTCTCTGCACACATTTCTACTCCTGACACAGGACGGTTTTCGGCCCCCTCCTCCCAACCCCAGCCCGCCTCGTAGACGCAGGAGAAGGCCCCTTGCCTATCCATGGGGAAACACGGGCCCTAAAAACCGAGACCCACCAACAAGTTTCAATCTACCACCGTTTCATCATCTTTGACTCCTCCTGCTGTGCCTACAATGGCTACTTGGGCTTGGATCTCCTCCAGAAGCTGCACACCCATATTGACTGCCACAGGAGTCGACTCCACTTCTGCCTGCCTCCCCGCCAGCCCCTAGCTCTCTGCACGTGCACCAAATCCCCCCCTGTCTCCGAGACCAACCTCGCCCCCCCTCGCCCCCCCTACCCCACTTTCCCCGCGACCGTTGTCTCCACCCTCACCATTCCCCCCACCATGAGGCTTGGCTGCAGATCAACAAATCCGTGGAGACCCATTCCCTTTTCTTCCCAAACATTCCCACGGGGCCCCTCTCCTCCTGCCTGATATCATTGACCTTCCCCCTGCCACACCTCAGTGCTGTAAAGTTGCAAATTTGGCTACCACACCACTCACCTTGCCAAAAGGACTCCTCATTGGCGACCTGGAAGAAGCTGAGCCTTGTGCCCCCCCCCCTCTCCCAATTCAAACCTCTCCCCCCTCTCTCCCCTACCCGACCACCTGTCCCCCCACCAAGTCGAGACCCTTCACCACCTACTCCTTGCATACCAAGACCTTTTCACAATGGGGCCTGCAGACTTGGGGCACACAACATGCCTAGCCCATGAAATCCACCCCACCCGGCCCCCCATTCGACAACCAACCCGCCAGAAAAACCCACACCAATGAGTGGAAGAAGACAGGCAAGTCCGAGAAATGTTGGACACTGGCATCATCACACCCTCCACCAGCCCCTGGTCTTCTCCCGTCGTCCTGGTCCAAAAAAAAGATGGCATCCTATGATTCTGCGTTGATTACTGCTGCCCGAATGACGTGACCGTCAAGGATGCCACCCCGCTCCCCCACATAGAGGACTCCCTCGACTCACTTCACGGCAGGTTATGCAAAGCCCCGGCCACCTTCTACTGCCTAATGGAGTCCATACTCAGCGGCCTAACCTGGGAGGTCTGCCTGGCGTATCTTGATGACGCCATCATATTCAGTAAGACCTGGGGCGACCACCTTCACCGCCTCAGACAAGTGCTCCAATGAATATGCCAGGTGGGGCTGAAACTCAAGCCCTCTAAATGTGTCTTGGCCACCCACTCCATTGCCTTCTTAGGGCACATTGTTTCTGGGGGAGGCATTTCTCTGGATCCTGACAAACTACGGGCCATAGCAAACTAGCCGCGAGATGTCCACCAAGTCCATGCCTTCTTGGGGCTCACCTCGTACTACAGGGGTTCATAAAGGGGTTTGCTGACATTGCAAAACCCCTCCACGACCCCACAAAGAAGGGTGAGAAATTCGTCTGGAGCGACAACAGAATAAATGCTTTTAACACCCTGAAAACAAAACTTGTCTCGGCCCCCATCGTCGCTTTTCCTAACTAAGACCTCCCCTTCAGACTGTACACCGACCTCTCTCCGGTGGCAATAGGCGCCATCCTAGCGCAAGTCCAAGAAGGGCGCAAACACATCATCCCTTGCGCCAGCCGCACTCTTAATCAACTGGAGCGTAATTATGCCGCTACCAAGCGAGAGTGCCTAGGGATCATCTGGGCCCTTGAACACTTCAGGGCCTACCTGTCAGGCACCCGGGTCGCCGTAATTATGGATCACCAGTCCCTTCAGTGACTCCGACAATCAGCCACTCAGAACGTGCAGCTCATTTGCTGGCGTGAGGCACTGGAAGAATTTGACTAAGAAATCACCTACCAGCCTGGGAAACTGCACACCAACACCGACGCCCTCTTCCGCCTACCTGTGCATTCCATCTTGCATCAGCCTGACCTGATCCAACGCTGGCAGGCTAAGGATCTGCCACTCTGGATCCCCCAACATTTGTTTGCCAAACTCCACCTCCAAGGAGACCAGCTGTTTACACCTAGTCCTAGACCCAGACTCCGCATTAGACGTCCTCACCCACCTACACTCAGATAATGGGATCCACCTGGGCGTGAAAAAACTAATCCAGGTTTTCACCGACCTTTACTGGGCCCCCAACCTCACCACTCTCGCCCAGCGTGTCATCCAGGCTTGTCGAGCATGCTGCCTGGGAAAGGACATCACCTGTTCTGCGGGTCCTGCCGGGAAGATCACTGCTCATAAACCCTGGCAGTTGTTGTCCGTCAACGTTGTCGGTCCCCTACCACCTCGATCCGGCTACAAATACATCATTACGTTCGTTGGTGTCTACTCAAAGTTTTTAATTGATTGCCTGGCCAAGGAGCACACTGCCATCACCATAGCCGATGCCCTCATGCGCCATGTCTTCCTCTATTTTGGCATCCCGCAAGCCATTCACTCTGATGATGCCCCAGAATTTACCAGGCAAATATGGGAGGAGCTTTCCACCTCGTTTGTTTTTGCCATCTCCCACTCTTCCCCATACTGGCCCCAAGGCAATGGGGTATGTGAGAGAAGCCACTGGACCCTCTTAAACCAAATCAGGATCCGCATCCAAGTCACCCAGGATTAAGACTTGCCTGCCCACATTAAAATAATTCTGTGGGAAATCAACACCTGTCCCCGCGATGACGGCATACCCCTCACGAGCGGATCTTCGGCGAGGCCCCACTCCTCCTACCTCTATGGCAACATATCCAGCCCCCCACCCACTCCCCAACCTCCGACCCCCTACAGCACCTGAAGCAGCGGCTGCAACACCTTCACACCCTCCAAGATATTCAAGCTGGCTCCCCACCATCAAACCCCTATAAGCCAGGGGACAGAGTTTTCGTCACCCACCTCCCCATCCCCAACAAGATTGTCCCCCACTTCACGGGGCCCTATACAGTCACCCGAGTCCCCAACCCCTTTCAAGTCACAATAGACCACGACGGAATATCCCGCACGTACAGAAACCGCCATGTCTGCCCCTACAGGGACTCCTCCCCTCCACTCCCTCCCTCCCCCACTCCCCAACCCAGCCCGCTGCTTACAGCTCACCACACGCAATCATTCCCCTACTATTCCTCCCAGTACCCTTCTCCACCTGTTTTGACCACTTCCTCCCCTCACCCTGCCACCCTCACGCCTTTGTTGCCCACATGCATTCCTCCAACCCCACTACTTGCCCGTTCCCCCCTCGCACCACCTCCAACTTCCCCCGCGACTACCACATCGCCCCCACCACGTGGTGTTCCACCTTCACCAGTACTCTCCACCCTGCCCACACCACACCCTGCACCTGACAAAGCACCCACCTCGCCAACCCCCACCGCCAGCTGCACCTCACCCCTGCAAACTCTGCCCACCCCCACTTCCCCGCCCCACTCCCCTTCTCCACCCACCCCACGTTTAACTACCACAACCACCCATTCCGGGCGTGTCTCATGCCCACCAGCCCACTACCTCTCTATGCCCACACAAACCCCTTCACCCTCCACCAGCCACCCGCCCACCCCACCCCATAACACCGTCCCTATAATCCTTCCTATTCACCAAGCCAAGTGGAAGATTCCATCCCATTTCAGTCCCAGGGTAACACCATCTCCATGCTCCCTCGGCCATATAAACCGACCCGGGCTGCCCTTAGCCAGCATTCTCTTTGGAACCACCACCACCACCATGCGTGTCCAAATAACCTGGATCCCCTCTCTCAGACGACACCACCGCATCCGGAGCATGCATCACCTGCTACGTCTCCTCCAGCAGATGTGCCGCCCTTCCACCCTCTGCATCACCTACGCCCACCACCTGGAGCCCAATACTACCACCCACCACTGGACCACCTTCCTGCGCCACCTCACGTCCTTCCACCAAACTCACTACACCAACATGTACCACCTCCGGTCACGGGGGAGAGTGGTGAAATACATGAGTTAGAGGTAAGTGCTGCAGATGACACCACCACCGCTGCAGAAGACGCCGACACCCCCAGCCCCCAAAGGACTACCGGGGGTCCGCCGCCTACGCCGAGTGGCTCGGAGCAGGAACGGCTCACCTGTATCCCTTCCCAGTGCCCCTCTTGCTCCCAGCCGACATCATGATAAGGTAGCAGTGGAAGGTGCCTAGTCTCCAGCCGAAATTTCAGTCGCCAGGTTAGGGGTGGAGTTGTGCCTACAGTTCTATGCAACGCCGTGTTACCGGCCATAGTCCGTACTGGGAAAGGGGCAGAACCAGCCACAGTCCATTCCCCAGTTGCCATCCCGCTGCAGGGCTGCGATACAGGCCATAAGCCATATCGGTCGGGTGGGACAGGCCAGAAGCTGCCCGTGACCTCCAGTCGATCCTCCCAGAGTAGCGCTGCAGCACAGGCCACAAGTCGTGCTGGGTACGAGGCAGGACAGGCCATCGTCCGTCCCTCTGCTACTTCCTCTCGCAGCCCTACGGTACAGGCCACTAGTCGTACCTTCGCTGCTGTCTCCTGTAGGACCGTGATGTAAACCTCTAGCCGCGTCAGGCACGAGGCAGAGCAGGCCATCGTCCACTCCTCCCCTACAGGAGACTCTCCTTCCCCTCGTGGAGACAGAGTAGAGCGAGCCTCGACTCACGTTTTCCCTGGGGTCCAACAGGACAGAGGAACCGCCGTGCAGGCCACTAGTTGCACGGGGGAGGTAGAGCAGGCCACAGTCTGCTCCTCACCCTCTGCTCCTAGGATAGCTCCTGACAGGGAAGCCCTTCATGGAGACAGGGTAGAGCGAGCCTCGACTCGTGTTTTCCCTGGGGTCCAACAGGACAGAGGAACCGCTGTGCAGGCTGCTAGTCACACAGGGGAGGCAGAGCAGGCCACAGTCTGCTCCTCGCCCTCTGCTCCTAGGATAGCTCCCGACAAGGAAGTCCCTTGCCTGGCCCACCCTGTTTCTGCGGCTGGGCAGGACATACTCCCTCCCCTGCAGGAGGCGAGACTGGGGTAGACCCTTTCCTGGAACTGTGGCAAGGCCCTATCCAGGGCCTTTGTTCCCTCCAACCCCATCTACGCAGGCAGCAGCAACAGCAGCAGAGGCAGAGTTCCTTTGGGCAGAGCAGCAGGTGCTAGGTCCTGTCGGTGACTCCCCCAGCCCGAGGTTCCTGTGAAGTGGCCCTGATGGCGACACCGCCCTCCAGCAGTTGTCGCAGTCCAGCCACCCCAGGTTCCAGTACCCTGGGTCCCCAGGCACCCTGGGCCCGCCCAGGACCCCAGGGTGTGACTTACGTGATGGTGGGGCCTCACCTGGCACTCCCTGGAGCCAGCACCAGGCCCGCCTGTTGGCTCTCTTCGGCTCTTAACCCCGCATCACTGTGTGAGGCTCCTTGAAGGGCGAGCCTCACTTCACCCTCCAGTCTGAGGGACCAAGAGTCCGCCCACCAGTGAAATGAAGAAGGGCTAAAACAGTGTGCACCTCTTAGACCAGTGAATATATTCGGCCGTGAATGTGACGCGAGTGTATCTCTCACAGTGTGCTGCTTCAGTGGAAGTAACCAGAGAACCCCCGTGTATAAGACTGAATGAGCCATTTAGTGATCTCAGTGCAGGTGTGTTACGAACAGAGCACAGCGTGCCCTTGTTATATTATGTCACCTTCCCTCCCACAGAGAATTAACGCACACGGTGCTCAGAGCAGAAATCAAATCATTACAAAAGTGATCGTGTCGCCCCTTGCATATCATTCCTTTCCCTCCCCAGTGTAAGGGCACACCAATCCTCAGTGAATTAACCAATACAGTATTCTGTCAGAAACTAAACTAATACAAGTGATCGTGCCGTCCCCTTGTGATATTCATCTCCCTCCCCATTGTAAAGGCACACCAACCACCGTGTATCGTACTTACTTGTGAGTGTGTCCCTAAGTATAGAAATACTTCAGTCTCCCTCCCACTCACAGTGTGACAGTGCGTAGGCGACTCTGTTTGCGATAGACCAACGCAAGTGATCCGTAGCTATGATGTGTAATGTAATGTAACCAGTGTATTAGTGCCGTCCAGTGCTAAACGACTGTGGTGAATTGTAATAAGTGTATTTTCTGTGTCAGAGATATCAGTGTAATACAAATGCCATAAATACTGAGTTATACTACCATACTTTCCCTAAGCCAGTAGAGAGACAGATTGTTATTCAATAAAACCTTGTGCTAGCCCGTCTCCGGTCAACCCAGAATCTATTGTATCTAGTGTTTGTTATCTTTGTCTCTGGGAAGATACTTTGAATACATGTTCGTTAATGGTTGCTGTCTTGTTTTTTATGCCCAGTTCTTTCCCTAGAAATGCTGACCCGGTCTTGAAAGAGAACCCGCTGTAAGTCTGCATATTTGGGGGACAAGAAGTTAGCCCTCAAATACGTAGCATAACAACATCTATCCGGGTGAAAAAATCACATTTAGGAAACATACAGTAGAACAGGAAATCGACTGAAATGTAAAGAGAACTGGAATCTGAGGTGTTTATGAACAATAAGGTTTGAACTGATGTGCTGGTCATCGAAATGGGGAAGAAACTTTGAATGAATATTCTTTTTTATTTGCGGTAGAAGCACTTATAATTATATCGAGCATTCTTACTGAACGAAAAAAAAAATTGTACATTATGAAAGATCATGTTAAATATAATAGGCCACATTACGTTGAATCTCTCCAAACTGTGATACCTTTTGAGAAGGAATATTCATGAGCTTTTGACACTCACCTAAAAATTTATGCGAGAAAGTATAAACACTATTGCAGTACAGAGATATATAATTGATTACCATTTATAACTTTCTTCTTCATATCTGTTGACAGCTACAAAAAATGTAGGTTGAAGGACCACTGAATGAACTGTATTAATGTTGTCTGGAGATTGTTTGGATTTCTACGTTAGGAAGAGGGTCATTTCTGATTTTTTCATTTGTAGTGGTAACACGGGCCCTAAAGACCTACACTCAACAACAAGCCCCGGCCCAACACCGATTCATCACTTCTGACTCCTCGTGGTGTGCCTATGATGGGTACCTTGGCTTGGATCTCCTCCAGAAGCTACACACTCACATTGACTGCCATGGGAGGCGACTTCACTTCTGTCAACCTCCTCTCCAGCCCTTAGCCCTCTGCACGTGCACAAAACCTCCCCCGTCGCCGAGCCCTACCTCGCCCTCCCCCCCCTCCACCGGCCCCCCTCGCCCACCCGACTTTCCCTGTGGCGACCGTCGCCTCCACCCTCACCATTCCCCCTCATCATGAGGCTTGGCTTCCTTTCAACAAACTCTCGGGGGCCTACACCCTTTTCTCCCCAAACATACCCACCGGGCCCCTCTCCTCCTGTTTGATGTCACCTACTTTCCTCCTGCCACACATCAACGCGGTAAAGATCACCAGCTTAGCCACCACGCCACTGACCTGCCAAAAGGACTACTCATCAGCGATTTAGAAGAAACTTAGCCTTGTACCATGCCCCCCTCTGATTCAGACCCCTCCCCCTCCCCTCTCTCTCTGACCACCTGTCCCCACACCAAGCCTAGACCCTTCACCACCTACTCCTGGAATACCAGGACCTGTTTGAAATGGGGCTCACAGACCTGGGGCACACGACATACCTAGGCCATGAGATTGACACCACTGGGCCCCCCAACCAGCAAACATCCCACCGGAAGAATCCACACCAACGCACGGAAGAAGACCGGAGAAGTCCAAGAAATGTTGGATGTGGGCATCATCACACCCTCCACCAGCCTCTGGTCTTCTCCTGTTGTCTTTGTCCGGAAGAAGGACGGCGCCCTCAGGTTCTGCGTTGATTATCACTGCCTGAATGACGTAACGACCAAGGATGCCACTCCCCTCCCCCGAATCGACGGCTCCCTAGACTCTCTCCATGGATCCACCTGGTTCTCCACACTGGATCTCCAGTCTGGATATTGGCAGGTCCTCATCCACCCCCAAGACCAGGGAAGACGGCCTTCTTCACCAGCAACGGCAAACACTATCAATTTAATGTCCTCCCCTTCGGATTGTGCGAAGCCCCTGCCACCTTCTCCCGCCTGATGGAGTCCATCCTCAGTGGTCTAACCTAGGAGGTCTGCCTGGCTCACCTCAATGACGTCATTGTCTTTAGTAAAACTGGGGGCGACCACCTCCACCGCCTCCAACAGGTATTCCAGCGAATATGCCAGGGAGGGCTAAAACTCAAGCCCTCCAAATGTGCCCTGGCCCCCAGATCCGTCGCTTTCCTAGGGCACATTGTCTCGGGGAGGAGGGGCATTTCTCTGGACCCAGATAAACTGCGAGCCATCGCTGACTAACCTCTTCCATGAGACGTCCACCAGGTCCGTGCCTTCTTGGGGCTTACCTCTTACTTCAGGCGATTCATAAAGGGATTTGCTGACATTGCCAAACCCCTCCACAACCTCACAAAGAAGGGTGAGCCTTTTGTACGACGACAGGATAACTGCGTTCAGTACCCTGAAAGCGAGACTTGTCTCGGCCCCCATCATTGCTTTTCCCAACTACGACCTACCCTTCAGGCTATACACGGACGTCTCCCTAGTGGCTATTGGTGCCGACCTATGTCAAGTTCAAGAGGGACATGAACATGTCACAGCATGTTCCAGCCGTACCCTAAACCAAGCCGAGCGTAATTACGCCGCTACCAAACGGGAGTGCCTCGGGATCATCTGGGCCCTCGACTACTTCTGGGCCTACCTGTCTGGCACCCGGGCCACTGTAATCACTGATCATCAGTCCCTACAGTGGCTCTGACAGTCCGCCACCCAAAACGCACAACTCATCCGTTGGCATGAGGCACTGGAAGAATTCGACTATAAGATGCCTACCATCCCAGGAAAATACACACTAACGCGGACGTCCTCTCCCGCCTACCTATCCAATCCACCCTACACCAGCCCAACTTAATCCAACGCTGGGAAGCTAAGGACTGCCCGGCCTGGATTCCCCAGCACCTGTTCGCCAAACTCCACCTCCAAGAAGACCAGCTGTTCACCCCATTGGGCCACCTGGTCCTAGATCCAGATTCAGCCCTCAACATCCTCACCCACCTGCACTCGGATAACGGGATTCACCTGGGCATAAAAAATCTCACCCAGGTCTTTTCCAACCTCTACTGGACTCCCAACCCCACCGCCCTTGCCCAGCGTGTCACCCAAGCTTGTCGGGCATGATGCCTGGGGAAGGACATAACCCGTTTCACAGGTTCTGCCGGAAAAAATCACCGCCCATAAACCATGGCAGCTGTTATCCATCGACGTTGTCGGTCCCCTACCACCTAGATCCAGCTAAAAGTACATCATTACATTCATCGACGTGTACTCAAAATTTTTGGTCATTTGCCCGGCCAAGGAGCACACAACTGTCGCCATAGCGGATGACCTCATGCGCCGCATCTTCCCCTATTTTGGCATCCCTCAAGCCATCAACTCAGACAACGCCCCTGAATTTACCGGGAAAATATGGGAAGAACTTTCCATCCTGTTCGGTTTCACTATGTCCCACTCCTCCCCATACTGGCCACAGGGAAATGGGGTGTGTGAGAGGACCCACAAAACCCTCCTGAACCAAATCAGGACAAGAATTCAGACCACCCAAGATGAAGATTGGCCAGCCCACGTCAAAATTATCCAGTGGGGTATGAATACCTGACCCCGGGACGACGGCATCACCCCCCATGAATGGGTTTTCAGTGAGGCCCCACTCCTTCTACCACTGCAGCAGCATCTCCAGCCCCCTCCCCTTTCCCCAATCTCCGACCCCCTACAGCACCTAAAACGGAGGCTACAACACCTACATACCCACCAAGAAATCCAGCCCGACTCGCCACCATCCAATCCCTACAAACCGGGGGACAAGGTGTTTGCCACTCACCTCCCCATCCCCGATAAGATCTCCCCACGTTTCACGGGGCCCTATATGATTATGATCACCCGGGTCCCCAACCCCTATGAAGTTGTCAACGATTACAACGGTGCCTCCCGGACCTACAGGAATTGCCACGTCTGCCCCTACAAGGAATCTTCCCCTCCATCACCTCCCTCTCCCGCCCCTCACCCCAACCCGCCACCCAAAACTCACCACGTGGCCCCAAAACCTTTCCCCTACTATTCCTCCCCGTCCCTTTCCCTGCTCATTTTGTCCACCTCCTCCCCTGCCCATAGCCACCCCCGCCCCTGTGTTCCCCACAGGCACATCCCCAACCACGTCATGCCGCTCATTACCTCCCGCACCAGCAGCAACTTCCCCACCGCCTACCCAGTCATCCTCACCACGTGTCTCCCCACCCCGAGAACTTCTACTTTCTCCACACAGCGCCCCACATCTGACAAAGCTGCTGTCTCACCAACCCCTGCCACAACCCGCACCTCACCACCACAGACTCCGCCCATCCCTGCTCCCGTGCCCCCCTCCCCCTCCCCACCAACCACGCGTTTAACCTGCCGAGTCCCACCGACGTACGATGCACGTCCCTACATTTTCCGCAGACAGACCCACCGACATGCATAATACGTCAGTCAGTTGCAAGGCCCGTCGTTTGCACATTTTTCAAGATTCACAGGTGATTTTTGGTAGGAATATGTGGGAGACCTTCCTCTACTTGCTGTCAAGCGGGAATACTGCCTGGCCCCACCTGACCCCCCCTCCCCCCACACTCGGCAATTTACCTGTTAGCAGTAATCTGGCCAGTAAAGATATGTTGCCCTACAGTCTCTCTAATGATAAAATTCACGGTGAAAGTGATTCCTGAGGTGGAGGACAAAGAAACAAAGAAGCTAGAGGGAGAAACAAATAGAAATGATGAGGTGGTAATGTCGTAATGGAAGGTGCCATATGCTGGGGTTTTGGGTGAGTGAACAACGCTTTTATCACCTATATTATTGTGTGAAAACCAATACAGACTTGTACTACACATAAATTCGTACCAAATAAATAAATAAACATGTAATTTAAAGTGGCTTGAATTAGTTAACCCTTCCATAGTTCGTTTTCTTTAGCCAGGTACCCTGAGAAAGAAGGAAAATGTAAGGCTGACTGACACCCGTACCAACATTTATAAGCTCAGGAGGGAGATTTCTCTATGAATTTTCGATGTTTCTCACCAAAAGCGGAGGTTTGAGCCAAAAATAAAAAGTTGAAAATTGGTCGGGTTCTAAGGGTGTGTCGGGTAAAAAATCGGTCGGGGGGGACTGGGCGGGTTAACTTTTGATGAGCCTTTTTTTTTTTTTAAAATTAATCTTCGCCGTGACTTCAAGGACAAAAGGTAGTGTCAATTATGAACTAGGTATGGGTAATAACATCTGCTTTCGGGTTTAGTTAAGAACTATTTTACTTGAGTGATGGTTGTATAAACCACTGAGCTCTGTAGTATGGAGTGGCTTTCTCATGGGTAACACCACGTAGTTTGTGTAATAGCCGCCAGGGGTCCAGGGCGGCAGTGTTGTTTATCTACACCACTGATGCCCACGTCTTTTGAAAAGCTGGTGAATTCGGAAAATATAGTGCCATGGCCCACTGTTTAGCTTATGTAAGTAGGGTGAGGAGACTGTAGCACCAGTCGAGCAGGGCAGTACTCCCAGGGAGGATGGAAAGCTGATGACAGGGAGAGCTGGAGCTCCCGTTTCATCAGCCCTCAGGACTTGTTCCTGACCATCCTCCTTTGCTGAACTTTTTCAGTGTCTCAGTTACACAGAGAGTAGACCAGCATGCTCTCCAATACAAGTTTCTCTGACTGTCAACACCAAACTACATACACGCTTCACACTACACTTCCTTTTTGAGGATTCTCAAGGTGGCGTACAAGAATCATGCCTCGGAGTCCCCAGGGGGGGCGGACCATAAATGCCCCCACCATCCGCCCCTCTCCCGGTGACGACTCAAAGAGCTGCCTGGAACCAC
>JAGKTI010006470.1:20338-40608 GCA_018397915.1 Birgus latro
ACATTATCACCTCATCACTTGTTTGTTTCTTGCTCTAACTTCTTTATTTCTTTGTCCTCCACCTCAGGAATCACTTTCATCGTGAATTTCTCATTGGGGAGACCGTGGGGCAACATACCTTTACTGGCTTTGTTACTGCTTACAGGTGAATTGCCCAGTGTGGGGGGGAGGGGGGAGGGGGGTTAGGTGGGGCCAGGCAGTATCCCCACTTGACAGCAGGTAGAGGAAGGTCTCTCACATATGCCTACCATAAATCACCCGTGAAATTTGAAAATTGTGCAGATTATGACCCCTGCAATTGCGTGACGTACCCGTACGTCGATGGGTGTAGCTGTGGCAAAACGTTGTGACGTACCCATACGTTGATGGGATTCCTCGGGTTAAAGACTTTCCCTCCCCAGTGTACAGGCACGTTAGTTGTGATATGTCTAGCCACCTCTGAGTGTCTCGCTATAATACCACACCCCCCCCTCACAGTGTATCGTAGCGCTGCAGACTCCATTCAAGATAGACTTCCGGTCAGGTGAGTGTCTATCGACACCAGGTGTTAACATAATTGTATCTGCATCGATGCCGTCCAGTGCTATAAGAGTTTGAGAAATTATAGCAAGTGTATTCCTGTGTCCAAAATTGTAAGTGTAATCTAAGTGCCATAAGTGCTGGGTAAATATTACCATACTTTCCCTAAGCCGGTATAGAGACAGATTTCCAGTCAAGCAAAACATTATGTTAACCCACTTCCGGCCAGCCCAGCATTTAGTGTATTTATTGTTGCATTATTGTCTCTGGAAAGATATTTGTAATTCATTTGTAACAATCACTGCCTTGTTTTTGTGTCCAGTCCTTTCCTTAGAATTGCCAACCCGGTATAGAATAGGAACCCACTGTAGCCTGCGTATTTGAGGGATGAGAAACCGACCCACAAATACGTAGCATAACACTGGTGGCTAGCAGTAGTTCTTGACCCGGACGATGGGGAAAAGGAATGGGAAAAAAAAATAGCAGCCAAAACACATGTACCCCTACCAAAATTAGACCCAGAACAGTGTGATATCACTACATACTTAGATATGCTCAAGCCATTACTTGATATTGGGTTTGATAATGATAACCAGAAAATAGCTGTCGCTCTACCTCATCTGGGAAAGGCAATACCTAGTGTCGCACCGAAAATAGTCCCAGATCTCACATGGGCCAGATTTGCAAATTTGTAACAGAGGCTATTACTCCTTCATTAGGGAAAGTTGTTACGATGTCACAACTCGATGCCCTGAAATATGACAGCGACTTGGACAACACATTGATCCAAGCTCGGCGACTCATCACTGCCGCGTACCCGGATGCCGACATGGAGGCCAGGGACAAACACATATTCAACACCCTCCTTAGAGCCCTTCCAGGCACAGTGAAAGAACATTTTACTATCCACGCCCCACCAGGAAATATGGACCGCGATGTCCAACTAATTCGCCGCCTCCCTGCAGCATGCCCCGACGCGCAGCACATTGGGGTCGTGAGCTGGTTCCCCACGAAACCCTCCCCTCTACCACCCCAACCCCATCCAGCCTTGACACAAGGCATCCCCGCCCCGGCCCCCGCAAGAGCCCGCCCTACCAAGAAACTGCCACCACAAAATAAAAACACCAACCTCATCACCATCAATCCATGGGAATTCACAGCCTGTAGCAACTGCTGCCCACTTCACGACATACGTGAACAACTGAAGGCAGCATGCAGGAGAAAGAGCTAATCCTCCGGGGTGCCGCCAAATGTTGGCGGTAGAGGAAAACCCCAGTAAGTCAGACCCCCCCCTCATTGAGGAACCTAACACCGACGGCGAGCCAGGCGATGCTGACACTGATACGGCCCTACAGCTGACGTTGGATTTTTAGGACTGCCCCTGCACCTCCCCATGGTGGCAGGGGCCACTTCTACAAAGTACCGACCCGCAGTCTACGAGAAAATGAAGCTACAGGGGGTCAAGGCAAGTCTGATGGATATGGGAGCTGCCAGGTCCTACCTGTACACACATTTTTACTCCCGCCATAGGAAGGCTTTTGGCTCCCTTTTCCCCACTTCAGCCCACCTCATAGATAGGGGGGAAGGCCCCTTGCCCATCCGTAGGAAAACTCGGGCCCTACGAACCAAGACTCACCAACCAGCTTCCACTTACCATCCCTTCATTGTTTTCGACTCTTCGTGTCGTGCTTATGATGGCTACTTGGGTTTGGACCTGCTCCAAAAATTGCACACCCACATCAACTGCTACGGGAGGCGACTCCATTTCCAACCATCCCCCCAACAGCCCCCAGCCCTCTGCACGTGCAAACAACAAGATGACACCCCTCCCTCCCTTAATCGACTCCCCTCTCCCTTAATCGACTCCCCTCTCCCTTAATCAACCCCCCTTCCCCTCCCCCTTCTCATGCCCCAGCTCCCTCCTGTCCCACTTTCCCCGCGACCGTCACGTCCACCCTCACTATTCCACCCCACCATGAAGCTTGGCTACAGATCAATAAGCCGACGGGGACACATTCCCTCTTTTCCCCAAATGTCCCCACCGGGCCACTCTCCGCCTGCCTGATGTCGCCAACCTTTCTCCCGCCACACCTCAATGCCATAAAAGTAGCGAACCTTGCAGCCACGCTCCTCACATGCCAAGAGGACTCCTGATCGGCGACCTAGAGGCAGCTGAGTCTTGCAACACCCCGCCTCTAAGTTCAAACCCCTCCCCCTACCCCCCTTTACCCAATCACCTGTCCCCCCATCAAGCAGAAACCCTGCATCATCTACCGCTTGAATATCAAGACCTTTTTTCTACAGGGCCCACCGACTTGGGACATACAACATACTTGGTCCATGAAATTCACACCACCGGGCCCCCTATTCGGCAACCCTCCTGCCGAAAGAACCCACACGATCGGGCTGAAGAAGACAGGCAAGTCCACGAAATGCTGGACGCCGGCATCATCACGCCATCCACCAGACCCTGGTCTTTCCCCGTTGTCCTGGTTCAGAAGAAAGACAGCACCCTACGAGTCTGCGTTGATTACCGCCGCTTAAACTATGTTACCAACAAGGATGCCACTCCCCTCTCCCGCATAGACCACTCCCTGGACTCCCTACACGGCTCCACCTGGTTCTCCATGCTGAACATCCAGTCAGGATACTGGCAGGTCCCTGTCAACCCCCCGGATCAGGAGAAAACGGCCTATTCCACAAGTAATGGGAAACATTATCAGTTTAATGTTCTTCCATTTGGGCTGTGCAATGCCCTGGCCACCTTCTCCCGCCTCATGGAGTCTGTCCTCAGCGGCCTAACCTGGGAAGTCTGCCTGGCATAACTCAATGACGTAATCGTCTTCAGCAAAACGTGGGCCGATCACCTGCACCGCCTCCGACGGGTGTTCCAACGAATACATCAGGCTGGATTGAAACTTAAACCCACTAAGTGTGTCTTAGCCGCCCACTCTGTTGCCTTCCTAGGACACTGTCTCTGGGAAAGGCATCTCCCCAGACCACGACAAGCTGAGAGCCATCGCTGACCAGCCCCCTCCACCGGACTTCCACCAAGTCCGTGCCTTCTTGGGGCTCACATCGTTACTGACGGTTCATCAAAGGATTTGCCGACCTTGCAAAACCCCTACATGACCTCGCTAAGAAGGGCGAGCCCTTCATTTGGAGCAACAACCGGATAGCCGTGTTTGACACATCAAAAGAAAAACTCGTCTCCACCCCCATCGTCGCTTTCCCGAACTATGACTTCCCCTTCAGGTTATACACTGATGTCTCGCTGGTAGCTATAGGTGCCATCCTGGCACAGATCCAGGAAGGGCGCGAGCTCTTCATTGATTGCGCCAAACACACCCTAAACCCAGCTGAGGGGAATTATGCTGCAAATAAGGGCGAGTGTCTGGGTATCATCTGGGCCCTTGACTACTTCAGGGCCTACCTATCCAGCACCAGGGTCTTTGTGATCACAGACCAGTCCCTTCAGTGGTCAGAACGCCCAGCTCCTCCGCTGGTGCGAAGTGCCCGAGGAGTTTGACTACGAGATTGCTTACCGGCCCGGGAAGTTGCATACCAATGCCGATGCCCTCTCCTGTTTGCCGGTACAATCCCTACTCCCTCAGTCCGAGCTGATCCGGTGCTGGCAGGACCAAGACCAACCGCCCAGGATTCCTCCACACCTGTTTCCGAAACTCCACCTACAAGGAGACCAACTTTTCAGACCATCGGGCCACCTCGTCCTAGATCTAGACTTCGCGGTAGACATCCTCACTCACCTCCACTCAGACAATGGGATCCACCTGGGTACAAGAAAATTGACCCAGGTCTTGATGACCTCTACTGGGCCCCCAACCCCATCACTCTCACCCAGTGTGTCACCCAGGCATGTCAGGCGTGCTGCCTGGGAAAAGACGTCACTCGTTCCGCGTGTCCTGCTGGCAAGATCTCTGCCCACAAACCTTGGCAGTTATTGTCTGTCGACGTTGTTGGACCCCTACCACCTAGATCCGGCTACAAATACATCATAACATTCGTCGACGTGCACTCCAAATTCCTGATCGCTTGTCCGGGTAAAGAGCACACTGCCGTCGCCATAGCCGATGCGCTCATGCACCATGTCTTGCCCTACTTTGGCGTCCCCAGCCATTCACTCTGATAACGCCCCAGAATTCACAGGGCAAATCTGGAAGGAACTATCTGCCCTCTTCGGATTCTCCATTTCCCACTCTTCACCCTACTGGCCCCAAGGAAATGGGGTATGCAAAAGGAGTCATCATACCTTATTGAATCAGATCAGTACCTGCATCCAAGATACCCAAGATCAAGAGAGGCCTGTGCATGTCAAAATCGTCCAGTGGGGAATCAAAACCTGCCCCCGTGACGACGGCATCACTCCCCATGAGCGGGTTTTCGGCGAGGCACCCCTTCTCCTCCCTGTCCGACAGCACCTCCAACACCCCACTTCTCACTCCCCAACCACCAACCCCCTGCAGCACCTAATGCTCCGCTTACAGCACCTGCACACACACCAAGACACCCGAACCGATTCCTCTCCCGCCAGCCCTTACAAACCCGGCAACAAGGTTTTTGTTGCGCACCGCCCCACTCCCAACAAAATTGCTTCCTGTTTCATGGGACCCTATACTGTCACTAAAGTCCCTAACCCCTTCCAGGTCATTGTCGACTGCAATGGAACCACCCGCACCTACAGGAATCACCACGTCCGCCCTGCCCAGGACTCCCCCACCCCCGCCGCTCCCTCCCTGACTACCCGAGCCAAGCCCACACTTCTAACTACCCACAACGAGCCATTCCCCTACTACTCCTCTCCATTCCCATCCCTGCCGGTCTCCATTGCCCCCTTGCCACTCAGAACTCCCGCCCCCCCCCCACGCACTACACTCACACCACCACCACGTCCCCCAGCTATGGCCACGCCGCCCACACCACGTAGTCAGCCCTCTCCTGCGGAAAACTCCACTCCAACCACCCCGTGCTCCGCACCCACCCTAACCCACGCCCCACCAACCACGACAACCAACCACACTACACCGTCTCCCTCTCCGCCCGCCCCCACTCCCTCACCCCATTCCCCATCACTGCCCACTTCCCGGCTAACCACCACCACCACCCATTCCAGTCATATCTCACGCCCACCCGCCTGCTACATCTCCACACCTACACCCACCCCATCACTCTCCAGCAGCCAACCGCCTATCCCGCCCCCAAACACCACCTCCATAACCATCCCTACTTCTCACCTCGCATGGGAAAAGCCGCCCCGCCGCACTCCCAGTGGAACATCGCTCCCACACTCCACCAGCAATATAAACCATGCCGGACTACCCTTGGCCAGCATTTGCCTCCAAACCACCACCACTACCACCACCATGCACATCATGAGAATAACCTGGATCCCGACCTTCGGGCGACACCAACACATCTGAAGCACACACCCCTCGTGTCGCCTACTCTCACCACCTGCAGCCTAATATACTGACCGAGCACTGGACCATCTTCCTGTATCATCTCCGACCCTTCCACCAAACATCCAACACCAACCTGCATCACCTCCAGTCATGGGGTCATGACTTTCTTACAGGAGTGGGTGGTGAAATACAGAAATTAGAAGTGAAGGCCGCAGATGATACGATGGCAGGTGCAGACGACACCAGCACCCCCAACCCCACAAGTACTATAGGGGGTCCGCCACTAACACTGAGCGATTTGGAACAGGAACGGCGCACCTGTATCCCTCCTCAGCACCCCTCTTACTCCCAGCTGATGCCCCGGGTAGGTAGCAGTCGCCAGTGCCTAGTCTCCGGCCGAAATTCCGCTCGCCAGGTAAGGGGTGGAGTTTGCAACTCCACGCAACGCCGCGGTATTGGCGACAGTCATACTGGGTATGGGGCAGAACCTGCCTCAGTCCATTCCCCAGTTGCATCCCCACTACAGGGCCGTGATACAGGCCGTAAGTCGTATCGGTCGGGCAGGGCAGCCACAAGTCGTCCGTCTCCTGTAGTTGTTCCCCCCAGAGTGGTGCCGCAGTATTGGCTATAAGCCGTACTGGGTACGAGGCAGGATCGGCCATTGTCCGTCCCTCTGCTGCTAGTCCTCTTCACTCCATGGTACAGGCCCTTAGCCGCACCAGAGTTACAACCCCCTGTGCCACCACGACGTTGGCCACTAGTCACATCCGGCCAGAGGTAGAGGAGTCCATTAGCTGCACGGAAGCTGTAGTCTCCTGTGCCGTCATGATGTCGGCCACGAGTCACGACAGGCCGGAGGTAGAGCAGGCCACAATCCACTTCTCTCCCACAGGTTATCCTGCAGCCAGAGAGGACCCTTCCCCCGAGCCGTGGCAAGGCCTCACCCGAGGTCTTGGTTCACTGCGACTCCACCAATGTGAGTAGCAGCAGCCGAGGTGGAGCCCCAGCAGACGTGGCAGCCGACGCCCAGATCGAGCTTCCTGTGTGGCGACCCTGACGGCGACGTCGCCCTCCAGCCGTTGCCGCAGTCCAGCCACCCCGGTTCCAGTGTCCTGGGTCCCCAGTCACCCCAGGAGTTGCCCCGAACACCAGGGCGTGACTTACCTGCTGGTGGGACCATTCCGAGTCTCTCTTTGACTCGATGTCGGACCTGTCTCCTGGCTCCCTTCGGGCATAACCCCTAGCCCCACAACTATGTGTGAGGCCCCACCCAGGATGCATCGCTCTGCCTGTCCTCTGAATGGAGGAATCAATCTGTGGCCCACTGGTGATAAGGGACCACTCCGAGTCTCTCTCAGACTCGACGTCGGACCTGTCTCCTGGCTCTCTTCGGGCCTAACCCCTAGCCCCACAACTATGTGTGAGGCTCCGCCCAGGGTGCATCGCTCTGCCTGTCCTCCGGACGGAGGAATCAACCTGTGGCCCACCAGTGATAGTAAAACAGATGGACTTTACCAGTGTGTGCTTTCTAGGCCCAGATCTATGTATACGGTAGTTTGTACAACGCAAGTGATTCTGTATAGTGTATTCTCGTGGTAAAGTGACCACGAGTCCGGAGTGTAAGACTGGACGAGCCTATTAGTGATTCTGATCTAGTGTATGTCCCGAGTGGAGTCCCGTGCCCCCCTCCCCCCCAGTGAATGAAACACCACAGTGACTAACAGAACAACTGTATTGTATTGATCGTGCCATCCCCTTGTTTATTAAAACTTCTCCCTCCCTAGTGTACAGGCACACGAGTGAAACACCACAATGACCAATAGAGGAAATTATACCAATCGTGCCACCCCCTTGTCCATTAAAGACTTTCCCTTCCCAGTGTACAGGCACGTTAGTTGTGATATGTCTAGCCACCTCCGAGCATCTCGCTAGAATACCGCAGTCCCCCCCTCACAGTGTATCGTAGTGTGGCAGACTTCATTCGAGATAGACTTCCGGTCAGGTGAGTGTCTATCGACACCAGGTGTTAACGTAATTGTATCTGCATCGGTGCCGTCCAGTGCTATACGAGTTTGGGAAATTATAGCAAGTGTATTCTTGTGTCCAAAATTGTAAGTGTAATCTAAGTCCCATAAGTGCTGGGTAAATATTACCATACTTTCCCTAAGCCAGTATAGAGACAGATTTCCAGTCAAGTAAAACCTTGTGTTAACCCACTTCCGGCCAACCCAGCATCTAGTGTATTTGTTGATGTATTATTGTTTCAGGGAAGATATTTGTAATACATGTGTGTAACAATCATTGCCTTGTTTTTGTGTCCAGTCCTTTCCTTCAGTGCTGCCAACCTTGGGGAAATATCCCCAGATTTAGGGAATCGATGGTCCGAATGGGGAAATGGGGAAAATGTCTCTCAATTTGGGGAAATTTGGGCGTTAAGAATTTATTGCGTAAATAATGCAATTTATCGAAAAAAATCAACAATACTGAATACAAAATGTGCTTATAAGAGAAAGAGTTGACACTTTATTTACCAGATCGGAAGAAATTCAGTCTGCAATGTGTGAATATCGTGATACTGTGTGGGTGTGAACCTGAACCGAACAGGTCAGACCCAGAGAGTAAACATATGCTAGCCGTCCATGTCCCACTCTCCCTTCGCTACGCAGTAGGCGGCTACACCTGCTGTACAGTAACCGTCACCCAGTCGCCCTCAGCAGTAAGTCACCACCAGTGTACTCCCTACTCATCGACACTTCCACAGACAGTCTCCATCCACGGTCTACAGTCGTCAGACTTGTCTGCTGTTCATTAGGTAGGCTATTTTAACGATGGTTTGGGAGCTACTGTACATGTATTAGAGGTTGTGAATATTTTGATGATAGATGATATTGGAAGTATTACAGTCATGTAAGCCATGAAGCCAAAGTAAGAGCGATATGCTCAATATCACTAAACTTTGAACTGGTTTCAAACTAGTCAGTAATTAGGCTACATATGTGAATTGCAGCAGTTTCCAAATTTGTCACAACTTGTTTGTGGTCTGCTCTGTCTTCCTCATTCAAGTGCCACAACAGAAAGAATTTTCTCAGCTGTGAACAACCTGAAAACAAAACAGAGGAACAGTCTTTCAACCAAAACACTTGTAGGATTTCTCCATTCCAAACGGTATTTGGGGGATGCTAGATGTGGCACTTTTTCTGTTGATAAATTAATAAGTAAAATGAATCTAGGTATGTATGAGCGTGATGCAAGTGAATCGGATTAATCAGCAACTAACATGATCTTAGCCTTCTTTTAACCAAGAGAGTTTTTTCCTTACAGAAATGTGAAGCAAAGTGTTATTATTTGTTATATTTGTGCAGTGTGCACATGAATATGTATAAAGTAATGCAAATAGCTTGTACACACCCTTGTTTGTAAAAAAAAAAAAGTATCTTTCCATCCAGTTTAATGTTTTCTTTCCTACCATAAGATACATTATTATGAGATGGGGAATTCTAGGGAATTTTTGCTCGAGGATTCAGGGAATTCTGGAGCACTTTGGTTGGCAGCACTGCTTTCCTTAGAATTGCCTACATAGTACAGAATAGGAACCCGCTGTAGCCTGTGTATTTGTGGGACGAGAAACCGACCCGCAATTACATAGCATAACAGGCATGTTAGGTGTTTAATAACAATAAGTTTGGATTGACGTGTTGGTTATCGAAACAAGCGAGAAACTTTGAATGAATATTCTTTTCTATTTGCAGTAGATGAACTTTAAAATTACATCGAACATACTTACTGAATGCAAAGAAAAAAAATATTTGCGCTAGAAGCCACATTTAATCAGGTAAAATCTCTCAAGACCATGACACCTCGTGATGAGCTTGTCTCTCACCTAAAAATTTATACGAGATATATAACTAATTACCATTTATAATTTTATTCCTTATCTCCTTTGACATACAGTGCAAGACAACTAAAAAAAATGAAGGTTGAATGAAATGCGTGAGGTAGAGGTAAGTGCTGCATATGACACTGACACTGCTGCAGATGACGACGACTCCCCCAGCCCCCAAAGGACTGCCGGGGTTCTGCAGCCTATGCCGAGCGGCTCTGAGCAGGAACGGCCCACATTTGTCTCTCCCCGGCGCCCCTCTTGCTCCCAGCCGACGCTACGCCAAGGTAGCAGTAAGAGGCACCTGGTCTCCAGCCAAAATTCCAGTCATCAGGGCAGGGGTGGAGTTGCCTCAACTCCACGCAACACCATGGTACAGGCCACAAGCCGTACCAGGAAAGGGGCAGAATAGGCCATCGTCCGTTCCCCAGTTGCCTACCCGCTCAGGTCCGTGATACAGGCCATAAGCCATGTCGATCGGGCAGAGCAGGCCACCAGCCATTCGTCTCCTGTAGTTTATCCCTCCAGAGTAGCATCACAGTACAGGCCTCAAGCCTTACTAGGTATGAGGCAGGACAGGCCATCGTCCGTCCCTCAGCTACTTCTCCATGCAGCCCCATGGCACTGGCCACTATCCGTACCTCTGCTGCCATCTGCTGTAGGACCGTGATGCAGGCCTCTAGCCGCATCGGGCATGAGGCAGAGCGGGCCATCATTCACTCCTCCCCTACAGGAGACTCTTTTTCCCCTCGTGGAGACAGCGTAGAGCGAACTCCGGCTCGTGTTTTTCCTGGGGTCCGACATGACAGAGGAACCACCGTGCGGGCCACTAGTCACACGGGGGAGGCAGAACAAGCCACAGCCCGCTCCTCACCCTCTGCTCCTAGGATAGCTCCCGATGGGGAAGGCCCTTGCCTGGTCCACTCTGTTTCCTGTGGCCAGGCTTGTTGCTCTCCCTCCCCTGCAAGTGTCTGGGGTGGACCCTTTCTTGGAGCTGTGGCAAGGTCCTAACCAGGGCATTGGCTCCCTCCAACCCCACCTACGTGGGCAGCAGCAGCAGCAGCCGAGGCAGAGTTCCAGTATGCAGAACCACAGGCGCCAGGTCCTGCCAGTGACGCCCCCGGCCCGAGAATCCCGTGAAGCGGCCCTGACGGCAACGCCGCCCTCCTGCAGTTGCTGCAGTCCAGCCACCCTGGGTTCCAGTACCTTGGGTCCCCAGACACCTTGGGGCCTACCCAGGACTCCAGGGCATGACCTACCTGACAGTGGGGCCCCACCCGGCACTCCCCGGAACCGGCGCCAAGTCCACCTCTTGGCTCTCTTCGGCCCCAGCCCCTAGCCCCACATCCATGCGCGGGGCTTCCTGAAGGGCGAGCCTCACCTCACTCCACCAATCTGAGGTATCAGAAGTCGGCCCACCAGTGTAGTAAGAAGGGCCAAATCAATGTGCGACTCTTGGACCAGTGAATATTACCCGGCCGTGAATGTGACGCGAGTGTATCTCTCACAGTGTGTTGGCTCAGTGAAAATACCCAGAGAACCCCAGTGTATAAGAATGGATGAGCCTTCAGTGATCTCCAGTGCAGGTGTATTATGAACAGAGCACAGCATGCCCCTTTGCCATAAAGTAATATTCCCTCCCACAGTGAATTAATAAGTACAGTGCTCTAGAGGAAACTAAATAATTACAAAGTGATCGTGCCACCCCTTGCATATTATTTACCTCCCTCCTCAGTGAAAAGGCACGCTAACCCTCGTATATCTAACTTACAAGTGTCTCCCTAGGGTACGAAAATACTTCAGTCTCCCTCCCATTCTCTATGTGACAGTGTGCACGTGTCTCCGCTCGAGATATACCGACACGAGTGATCTGTGTTTATGTATGGTAATGTAATGTAATCAGTGCTGTCCAGTGCTATACGACTGTGGTAAATTGTAATAAGTGTATTTCCTGTGTTAGAGATATCAGTGTAATAGAAGGGCCATAAATACTGGGTTTATACTACCATACTTTCCCAAAGCCGGTAGAGAGACAGTTTGTTATTCGGTAAAACCTTGCACTAACCAATCTCCAGCTAACCCGGAATCTGCATATTAGTGTATGTTATATTTGTCTCTGGGAATATCCTGTACTTTGAATAAATGGTTTGAAATACAGGAGTTAGGGGTAAGGGCTGCACACCACCCGGATGCCGGTGCAGACAACATCAGCACCCTCAGCCATAGCTTATGGTCTGTATCACCCAAGGACCACCGGGGGTCTGCCGCTGACTCTGAGCGGCCCGGGACAGGAACGGCACACTTGTATCCCACCCCGATGTCCCAGGAAGGTAGCAGTCACCGGCGCCTAGTCTCCGGCCGGAAATCTACTTGCCAGGTAAGGGGTGGAGTTGTTTCGACAATTCCACGTAACGGCACGGTATCAGCCATAGTCCATACCGGGAAAGGGGCAGAACCGGCCACAGTCCGTTCCCCAGTTGCATCCCCGTTGCAGGGCCACAACACGGGCCACAAGCCATGTTGGTCGGGCAGGACCGGCCACCAGTTGTTCACTACCTGCAGTTGCTCCCCCCAGAGTAGCGCCGCAGCACCGGCCACAAGCCATGCTGGGTACGAGGCAGGACCGGCCATCATTCGTCCCTCTGATACTAGTGCTCCCTGCTCCATGGTACAGGCCATTAGCTGTACCAGAGTCATAGTCCCCTGTAGGACCACGACGTCAGCCACTAGCCGCACCGAGCCAGAGGTGGAGCAGGCCATAGTCCGCTCTTCTACAGGAGATTCTTACTCCCCTCAAGGAGACAGGAAAGAGTGAGTAGAGCCTCACATAAATCCTGAGTTCCGATGGGGCAGAGGAACTGCCGTGTCAGCCACTAGCCATAAGGGGGAGGCAGAGTTGGCCACAGTCTGCTCCTCACCCTCTGTTCCCAGGATATCTCCTGACGGGGAAGTCCCTTGCCTGGCCCACCTGGTTTCCTGTGGCCGGGCGGGATGCACCCCCTCCCCTGCAGAGGGAGTAACTGGGGAGGACCCTTTTCCAGAGCCTTGGCGAGGCCTTATCCGAGGCCTTAGATCCCTTCAGCTCCGCCAGTGTGAGCAGCAGTCATGGCAGAGCTCCAGCAGACGTAGCAGCTGGCATTGGGCCCTGTCAATCACTCCCCAAGTCCGAGGTTCCTGTGGGGCGGCCTGGACGGCGCCGCCGCCCTCCAGCCGTTGCCACAGTCCAGCCACCCCGGGTTCCAGTACCCTGGGTCCTCAGACACCCCAGGAGCCGCCCCGAACACCAGGGTGCGACTTACCTGCTGGTGGGACCTCTCCGAGCCCGTCTCAGACCTGGCGTCAGGCCAGCCTTCTGGCTCTCTTCGGACCGAGCCCCTAGCCCTGCACCTACGTGTGGGGCCCTGTGAAGGCGTGTCTCTCTGTACACCCTCCTAACGGAGGGATCAACCCTCGGCCCACCAGTGATAGTGAAGCAGACGGACTTTACCAGTGTGCGCCCAGAGATATATGTATATGGTTGTATATGTAACACGAGTGATTCCTTACAGTGTGTTCTCGTAATTAAGTGACAAGAAAAGCCCAGAGTATAAGACTGGACGATCCCACTAGTGACCCTGGTCTAAGGTATATCACGAGCGGAGTCCCGTGCACCCCCGATTGTGTAATGTCACTCACTCCCCCCCCCCAGTGAATGAAACACCATGGTGACCAAACAGGAAAACTGTATTGTATCGATTGTGCCATCCCCTTGATTATTAACTTTCTCCCTCCCCAGTGTAAAGGCACGCCAGTGTTCGTGAAACTACCCACACCTTGTCCTTTGGAAACGACACCTACAATGTGATCGTGCCACCCCTTGTTTATTAATCCTCCCCCTCCCAGTGTACAGGCATGTTAGTCACCGTGTGTCTATCCATCTCCGAGTGTTTCTCTAAAATACCGCAGTCCCCCTTCTCAGTGCGTGACAGCGCGGCCGGCTCCTTCCGTGATAGACTTCCAACCAGATTTGTATCTATTGACAAAGTTTTAACGTAATTGAACCCTTGTATCAGTGCCGTCTAGTGCTATACTATATTGGGAAATTGTAAGAAGTGTATTTCTATGTCCAAAGTATAAGTGTAATAGAAGTACTGTAACTACTGGGTGTATTCTACCATACTTTCCCTAAGCTTGCATAGAGACAGATTGTAATTCAGTAAAACTTTGTACTAAACCAACTCTGGCCAATCCAGAATCTATTGTATCTAGTGTTGTAATATTTGCCTCTGGGAAGATATTTGTAATACATGTGTGTAACAATTCACTGCCTTGTTTTTGTGCCCAGTCCTTTCCTTAGAAATGCCGACCCGGTCTTGAATAAGAACCTGCTGTGAGTCTGCGTAAGCGATGGGACGAGAAGTCACCCCTCAGAAATGCGACAGGTAATAAGTTCACCTCTCGCCTACGTGTACAAGGGACAAGTAGGCGGCCCTCAAATACGTGGCATAACACTGGTGGCTAGCGGTGGTTCTTGACCTGGATGGTGGGAAAAAGGACTGGGGAAATTGGGAAAATGGCAGCCCAAACTCATATAGCACTACAAAAATTCAACTCAGAACAATGCAATATCACTACATACTTAGATATGGTCAGGCCATTACTTGACATCGGGTTTGATAACGACAGACAGAAAATAGCTGTCACTGTACCTCACCTGGGAAAGGCGGTATGTAGTGTAGCACCAAAAATAGTCCCAGATCTCACATGGGCCTGATTTGTAAAAATAGTAACAGAGGCCATTACCCCTTCATTAGGGAAAGTTGTTGCGAAGTCACAACTCGATGCCCTGAAATATGACTGATTTGGATAACAGATTGATCCAAGCTCGGCGACTCATCACCGCTGCATACCCAGATGCTGAAATAGATACCCGGGACGAACATATCTTCAACACTCTCCTCAGAATCCTCCCGGGCACAGTGAAAGAGCATTTCACTATCCATGACCTGGCCGCCTCCTCGCAGCACGTCCCACCACACAACACATCGGGGTCATAAGCAGGTTCCCCACGAGACCACTCCCACTACTGCCCCAACCCCAACCAGGCCCGACACTAAGTGTCCCCGCCCCTCCCCCCCCAAGAGCTTGCCCTACCAAGAAACAGCTGCTGCAGAAAGAAGACACAAACCTCATCACCATCAATCCATGGGAGTTTACACCCTGTAGCAGCCACTGCCCACTACATGACATACGTGAGGTTAAAGGCGGAGTGCAGAAGGAGAACCAACCCACTGGGGCGCCGCCGATTGTCAGCAGTAGACAAAAACTCCACGAACCCAGATTCCCCCCTCATCGAGGAACCAGACACTGATTGTGAACAAGATGATGCTGACACCGACACGGCCCTCGAGCTGAGGTTGGATTTTTAGGACCTCCCCCGCACCTCCCTACAGTGGCGGGGGCCACCTCTACAAAGTACCGACCCCCGGTCTATGACAAGATGAAGTTATAGGGGGTCAAGGCAAGACTTCTGGCGGATACAGGAGCCGCCAGGTCCTGTCTTTATACACATTTTTACTCCTGACATAAGAAGGCTTTTGGCCCCCTCCTCCCCACCTCAGCCCACCTCATAGACACGGGAGAAGGCCCCTTGTCCATCCATGGGGAAACTTGGGCCCTACAAGCCAAGACCCACCAACCAGCCTCCATCGACCATCCCTTCATTGTTTTCGACTCTTCCTGCCATGCCTACGATGGCAACCTGGGTTTGGACATTCTCCAGAAGTTGCACACCCACATCGACTGCCATGGGAGGTGACTCCATTTCCGGCCGCCTCCCCACCAGCCCCTACCCCTCTGCACATGCACACAACAAAACAGCAATACCCCCCCCCTCCATCCCCTGGACCACTCCCCCCTCCCCCCCTTCATGCCCCAGCCCCCCCCTGCCCCACCTTCCCCACGACCGTCGCGTCCACCCTCACCATCCCCCCCCTACCATGAAGCTTGGCTACAGATGAACAAGCCCACGGGGACCCATTCCTTTTCTCCCCAAACATCCCCATGGGGCCACTCTCCGCCAGCCTGATGTCACCAACCTTCCTCCCGCCACACCTCAACGCCATCAAAGTGGCAAATCTAGCAACTACACTCCTCACTCTACCAAGAGGACTCCTTATCGGTGACCTGGAGGAAGCTGAACCTTGCAACACCCCTCCCCTAAATTCAAACCCCTTCCCCCTTCCCCCCTTGCCCGATCACCTGTCCCCCCATGAAGCCGAGACCCTGCACCACCTACTCCTCGAATATCAAGACCTTTTCTCCACGGTGCCCGCAGACTTAGGGCATACAACATACTTGGCCCATGAAATCCACACCACCGGGTCCCCCATTCAGCAACCCTACCCCCGGAAGAACCCACACCAACGGGCCGAAGAGGACAGGCAAGTCTGGGAAATGTTGGACGCCGGTATCATCACACCCTCCACCAGAATCTGGTCTTCTCCCGTCGTCCTGGTCCGAAAAAAAGATGGCACCCTATGATTCTGCATTGATTACCACCACCTGAATGATGTAACCATCAAGGATGCCACTCCCCTCCCCCGCATAGACGACTCCCTGGACTCCCTGCACGGCTCCACCTGGTTCTCTACACTGGGTCTCCAGTCGGGGTACTGGCAGGTCCCAGTGCACCCCCAATATCAAGGGAAAATGGCCTTTTCCACCAGCAGTGAAAAACATTACCAATTTAATGTTCTCCCATTTGGGTTATGAACAGCCCCGACCACCTTCTCCCACCTCATGGAGTCCGTACTCAGTGGCCTAACCTGGGAAGTCTGCCTGGCGTACCTCGACGACGTCATCGTCTTTAGCAAGACGTGGGGTGCTCACCTTCACCCCCTTCGACAGGTGTTTCAACGAATACGCCAGGCAGGGCTGAAACTCAAGCCCTCTAAGTGTGTTTTGTCCGCTTGCTCAGTCGCCTTCCTAGGGCACATTGTTTTCGGGGGAGACATTTCTCCAGACCCCGACAAGCTATGATCCATCACCAACCAGCCCCTCCTGCAAGACGTCCACCAAGTACGCGCCTTCTTGGGGCTCGCGTCATATTACCGGCGATTTATCAAAGGGTTTGCCTACATTGCTAAACCACTCCACGGTCTCACTAAGAAAGGAAAAACTTGTCTCGGCCCCCATCGTCGCCTTCCCTAACTACGACCTCCCCTTCAGATTATACATCGACGTCTCGCTGGTTGCCATAGGCGCCATCCTGGCGCAGGTCCAGGAAAGGCGTGAGCACATCATCGCTTGTGCCAGCCACACCCTAAATCCAGCTGAACGGAATTAGGCAGCTAATAAGCACGAGTGTCTGGGTATCATCTGGGCCCTCGACCACTTCAGGGCCTACCTATCCGGCACCGGGGTCACCGTGATCACAAACCACCAGTCCCTTCAGTGGCTCCAACAATCGGCTACTTAGAACACACAGCTTCTCCGCTGGTGCGAGGCACTAGAAGAGTTTGACTACGAGATTGCCTACCGGGAAATTGCATACCAACGCCGATGCCCTCTTCTGCCTAGCGGTACAATCCCTACTCCCTCATCCCGAGCTGGTCCAGTGCTGGCAGGACAAAGACTGGCCCCAATGGATTCCCCAACACCTATTTACAAAACTTCACCTGCAAGGGGACCAGCTTTTTACACCACTGGGCCACATAGTCCTGGACCCAGACTCCGCTATAGATGTCCTCACCCACCTACATTCAGACAATGGGATCTACCTGGGTATGAAAAATCTAATCCAGGTCTTCAACAACCTCTACTGGTCCCCCAACCCTACTACTCTCACTCAGCATGTCACTCAGGCGTATCGGGCGTGATGCCTACGGAAGGACATCACCCGTTCTGCAGGTCCTGCCGGGAAGATTTCTGTCCACAAACCTTGGCAGTTAATATCTGTCGATGTTTTCGGTCCCCTACCACCTAGGTTCGGCTACAAATACATCATTACATTCGTTGACGTCTACTCCAAATTCCTGATCGCTTGTCCGGCTAAGGAGCACACTGCTGTCACCATAGCCAACGCCTTCATGCCCCACGTCTTCCCCTATTTTGGCATTCCCCAAGCCATTCACTCTGATAATGCCCCAGAGTTCATGGGAAAAATCTGGAAGGAACTATCCACTCTATTTGAATTTACCATTTCCCACTCTTCCCCATATTGACCTCAAGGGAAAAGGGTGTGTGAAAGGAGCCACCGGACCCTGTTAAATCAGATCAGAATCCGCATCCAAGCCACCCAAAATCAAGATTGGCCTGCCCCCACGTTAAGATCGTCCAATGGGGAATTGACACCTGTCCCCATGATGACGGCATCATCCCCCACGAGTGGATCTTTGGTAAGGCCCCCCTCCTCTTGCCTCTCAGACAGCGCCTTCAGGCCCCCACCCACTCTCCAGCCTCCGATCCCCTGCAGCACCTGAAGCACCGGCTGTAGATATTATATAGGCATTAGTATATATCTCATAACACAAGGTACAGGATGTATTCTGATTTCACATGATATCTGTATACAGTGTGTTGTCCCAGACTCTCAAGAATCCTAACATATAATGTTTCTCAAAATATCCTTGTAGTCCAAACAGCCAAGAAACTCATGATGTATTCAAACACGTGGAAGCCCACAGGAGATCGATTAGACACTACTACCTTACCTAAACATCCTTTCCCACCTGTATATAATAGCAGAGAGAAGCCCTTCACAGCAGAGAAGGGGATAGAGAATGCCCGAGAGCACAATTAGGGCAGAGTAAGGAGAAAGGGAAGACTGGCCGTCACGCTAAGCTCGTTTGTAAATCACTATCAAGATAACTATACAATAAAACTCAGTAACCCAAGAGTGCTGAAACTCACCTTCGTTCATGATACGTCTCACGACTTTACTCTTGTTGTATCATCGACTTCCCAACAAGTACCTCCGACCACGCTACCGAGATTGGTGGCAGCGGTAACCACGAACCTACTAAGACCACTTAGCAGCGGTAAACAAAACCGATTAACGTCTCAACCAAAGCAATCAAACAAACATAACGTCTCGGTCCTAACCACCTCAACTCCATGATTTACAAGAAACAATAGCTTACGTCTATCAACAACTCTACAAGCCTTCAAGTTAATCATAACGACTAAGGAAAATCAAGTACTACAAAATAAGAAGCAAACGAAGAGGTGAGAAAATACGAACAACAACAAAGAAGAGTGACGAGGGAGGAATGGCGCTAGCAGTCTGACCCAGCATGATGAGCTAAAACACTGCCGACTCTCCCATACCACCACCACCCTCCACCACGACCTCCATCACCCTCCACCACGATCCCCACCTTCTCCACCACAACCCCCGCCACCATCTCCACCACAACTACCATTGCAAAGCACGGGCCCACACGCTGCAAGATCATCATAACACGCCAGTCAGCCCAAGTGCTTGAAAACAACGGCCTGCCGCACCTGCCTGTCTGCCAGCCTGTCTGCCTACTCCAGGGACTACAACGAGTGATGACACATCATAACAAGGCTGTATCTCCACAACTGTTCTAGTGAGTTAATTTATTCTAACCAAGGTTGTATTAGTTAACAATTCACCAGTTACATAACTATCCATAAAATACTAACACTTCATTAATGACCCAAGCAATTATCTATTGATCATCATAAAAATCACAAACTAAACAGTGAGAGACAATTACACAATTTACACTGACATTTGTGAGATGGGTAATATATGAATAAGTAAGTGGTCCCATTGCTGAACTTTTTCAGTGTCTCAGTTACACAGAGAGTAGACCAGCATGCTCTCCAATACAAGTTTCTCTAACTGTCAACACCAAACTACATACACGCTACACACTACACTTCCTTTTCAAAATTATCTAAAAAATGGCGCACAAAAATCATGCCTCGGAGTCCCCAGGGGGGGGGGGACCATAAATGCCCCCACCATCCGCCCCTCTCCCGGTGACGACTCAAAGAGCTGCCTGGAACCACTGTCTGACTCACTCCTTCTTCATTTCTGTAACATTCGCGGCCTTTCCTCTAACTTTCACGCTGTCGAGCACCACCTCTTCTCCTCTAAACCTCACCTCTTTCTCACTGAGACTCAGCTGTCTGAGGCAACTGACAGCAAACCCTTTTCTGTATCCTCCTACTTTCTCTATTCTCGTTTCAAAGCCAAAGGTGGCTGTTGCGTATATGTACGCAACGATCTATCTTGCTCTCGTGTTCCTGAACTTGATTCTTCTGAATTCTCTACTCTCTGGCTTCGGCTTTCCTGTCATTCTCTGACTAAATATATCTGTGCTGTTTACTTATCTCCTAATTCTACTGACTATCAAAAATTCTTTGACTATCTTACTTCTACGATGGAACACATTCTATCCATTTCTCCTTTCTCTGAAATCTCCATTCTAGGAGAT
>JAGKTI010006471.1:0-17533 GCA_018397915.1 Birgus latro
CAAAATGGAGTGAATGAAACTGTAGAATTAATACCCCATTCCTTCCCTAAAGTTAATGAAACTGTAGAATTAATACCCCATTCCTTCCCTAAAGTAAATGAAACTGTAGACTTAATACCCCATTCCTTCCCTGAAGTTAATGAAACTGTTGAATTAATACCCCATTCCTTCCCTAAAATAAATGAAACTGTAGAATTAATACCCCATTCCTTCCCTAAAATTGATGAAACTGTAGAATTAATACCCCATTCCTTCCCTACCTTCGACAGTCAAACGTGCCTCGAGCGAAGTGGACATCCCAGTAACTGCGAAGATTAGGGTGTTTGAGGACCTAGGGAGGACGGTGGAGTATGCCCGGATGCTGGAGGATGCTGGGGTGTCTCTTTTGACAGTGCATGGGAGGACCAGGAACCAGAAGGGCCCTCTTACTGGATTGGCATCATGGAAGCATATTAAGGCTGTCAAGTAAGGGAGATTGATAAGTAGATTGATTGATGGATGGTTGAATGGATGGCTTGATTGATAGAAAGACATTGATTGATTGGTGTGTTGATTGATGAATGAATTGCTGGATTGATTGACCGAGAGACAGAGAGAGAGTTAAACCTTCACTACGATTATTTCAAATTACTGTACAATAATAGATTCTTAAGGAAGGCGCCTCACAGTGAGGGATGAGAAGCAAGATCCATGAACCTCCATAGCACCCTTGTTTTATTGCTATTTTTATTTTTATTTATTTTTTGGCATCAGCAGAATTTTATGGCTCAGAGTTTTGGTGGATTTCAATGTTGCAAATAAGAGCCAGCGATTGATATACATCCTGGAAGATTAAAAGGAATAGAGGAAAAATAGGAAAAGGAGAAGAGAGAAGGTTAAAATGACAAGAAAAACAAGGGGTTAAGAGTTATATTGTGTTTTTGTTTTGAGTTTTTGACAGAGAGAAGGAGACACACAAGGGTGAAAGGAAAGAAGGAAAGAAAGAATTAAAGAAAGAAAGAAAACATAAGAGAAGAAGATGATGAAGAAGAAGAAGGAGGGGTGAAGTCAAGGGAGAGGCAGGTGAAATGCAAGAAAGTTAGGAGTTGGGGGTTCATTTTGCAGATAATGAAGAAGAAATGGGGGGGAAAAGAAAGAAGGTTTGAAAGAAAAGAGATGAAGATAAATGAAGGAGGAAAAAAGGAAAAAGGGAAGGAAGACTGAAAGAAGTAGATGAAAATGAAACAGAAGAGCAGGAGAAAGAGAAAAGGAGATGAAGCTGCAGAAGGGAGGAAGAAGGAAAAAAGGAAGGAGAAATGAAAGAAGTTGATGAAAATGAAACAGAACCAGGAGAAAGGAAGAAAAGGGGAAGGAGTCAAGCTGGAGGGGGTAAAATGGTGTAGAGCTAAGGAGTTGGTGCGTTAATGGTGTGGATAATGGTACCTCCAGCCAGAGCCCAAGGTCCCTGTGTCCACCCTTAATGTGTTCTCTTTCATACACCCACCCATTATACTTCACACTTTAAATCTTTTATCTTTGTGTGTGTGTGTGTGTGTGTGTGTGTGTGTGTCTTTTTATGAATTGTCTTTCCCTCCAACCACACCACAGACACACTGAAGCTTTAAGTGTCTCTATATCTGTCTGTCTTTTTGTCTTTGTCTTCCCTTCCTCCCAGTATTCCACCCATTGTACTTCACACTTTAAATCTTTTATCTTTGTGTGTGTGTGTGTGTGTGTGTGTGTGTGTGTGTGTGTGTGTGTGTGTCTTTTTATGAATTGTCTTTCCCTCCAACCACACCACAGACACACTGAAGCTTTAAGTGTCTCTATATCTGTCTGTCTTTTTGTCTCTGTCTTCCCTTCCTCCCAGTATACCACCCATTGTAGAACTCTATTCTTTCATATCTTCCATACCTCTCCTCCTACCTTCTTCCTGTCTTCCATATGTTCTTATTTTCTCCATTTGCTCTCTCCCCTTCCTTTCTCTTGTCCCTCTTCATCTTCTACCTTCTTTATTCCTGTTTCTTATTCTCTCTGTATATATTTCTACATTTTCTACCATTCCAGCTTGCATTTTCCTTCCTGGCTTTCTTTTCCTCTTTTTTTTTTTTTCACTTGCTCTTTACATCATTTGCTCCTTTCTCTCACCCCCTCTCTCTCGCCCCCCTCTCTCTCTTTCTTCTTACATGTCCCTGTTTTCGTGGTTTCCACATCGTCTTTCTTTCCCTTTTTCTCACCCGCATCTTTCACTCACCACTTCCCTCAACATTCTCCCTCACCTTCTCGATCTTTACTCTTCTCCTCTGCCATTCTCTCCCTTTTCCTTCCTTGCATTTCTCGTCTTCTCTCATTTCTCCCTTTCCCTCTTCCTGTATTCACTCCTCTTCAACATTTTCCCTCACCCCTCTCCTCTGTCCTTCCTTCCTCTTCCCTTCTCTCTCTCTCTCTCATTCCTTCCTTCCTTCCTCTTTTTCTCTCTCCCCTCTCTCTCTGTCTCCTCTCTTTGTTGCTTCCTCCCTTCCCCTAGCACTCTTTCCCCTCTCCCTCCATCCTTCCTCTCACCCTCTCCCCTCTTCTTCCTTCCTTCCTCCTGTCCCCTATTTCCTCCCCTTCGCCCTCAACCCGTCTTTCCCCTTTTCACTCTTTGTCGTAATTTTTGCTTCCTTTTTTTGTTCCCTACTCTGGACATACAGTAGGGGACCAGTATTTCACCTCTTCAGTTTTTTACTTCCCTCTGCTGGCTAGTGTTCTTGAGCAGAGGGAGGCTTGGTATGTTACTCAGCCTATTGAGGATTTTCAGTGATATGTCATGGAGGAAAGTGATGGGCATGCCCCAAGTGTGAAGTAGATGCAGTGGAATAAGTAGGTGAATTTTAACCCTAACTGTGCATTATTTCACTGTCAGTTTGTCTCTTTCGCCCACACTGTCTTACATTAACCTATCTTCCTCGTATCTTTCACTTTCCTCATCTTTATTCATGTTTCTCCCCTCTCTTCCCCCTTTTAACACCATGTGTCTTGCCTCTGCCCCTCCTTGCCTTGTCAGATTTTCTCATATACCTTGTTTTTTCTTTATACTGTTCCTTTCTTTGTCTCATTTTGTGTACATGCCCTACTTTCAACCCGCTTTGTGTCCCTCCTACCGCAGATTACGTGTTATTACTTCCTATCCTTAGTTACCCATCCCTTCCCATATCTTATTTCTTCATTTTGTATATCAGGCTGTCTTTATCTTCTATATCATTACTTTATTTCCCTCACTCTGCTCTTCATTTTTTTCTCATATGCCTGATTTTCAACCCTCTTCATTCAGACAGGGACAAAGGTTTGCCTGTTTTTCCACTATGTCTACCTCACACATTGGGCACATCTGTTCCGTTCCTCCTTAAAACATTAAATCAAAGAAAATCATTTGTTGGTAGTAAATATACCAAGACTTTCTCAACTTAGGATTTCTCTCACATTCTATATTTCTCTCTGTTCCTCACTTTTCTGTGTCAAAAATTTTCTTTTGTGTTCACTTTTCAACTTGTTTCATACCCGTGTCTTGTCCTTTATAAACACTGACGTTCCTAGGATTCGCTCTTCGTTGAACGAAATTGTCTGACATTAGCATGAATACAGTCCTAGAATATTAACACCCAGGCTGCTGTGGCTCACTCTTTGCTGAATAAAATCATCTGGCCTTAGCTGGAATAAACTTCTGGAATGGTGACAGCATTAACATTTTCAGTCTTTTTATAGTTCATTTGGCTGAACAAAATCATCTGCCATTAGCTGGAATAGAATACAACAGCTGTTCCAACTCCCCTAAAAGCTGAATTGGTGTCATGTATCCCTGTCCACTATTTTCTTGTAATATTCCTCTCATACGCTTTTTTTTTTTCTTTGTCTCTACCCCTCCTTCCCATGCCATGTATCTTTCTCACATGCCTTATTTTCAGACTGCCTGAAATCTCTCTCCTCGTACTATCACCTCTTCCTCTTCTTTATTGCTTCTTTATTTCATTCTCCCCTCTTGTGACCCTCTCCATATTTTCTTCTTTCCCTCTTTATGTCATCCATTTCTCTTCTGCTCCTTTCATCCTTCTCTTTTCTCCATATCTTCTTGCCTTCTTTCATCTTTCCCTAACCTTCATGTCTTTCTCTTCCCATTACTTCTTCACCTCTACTCCATATCATCTTCCTGTTGCCTTAGATCTTCTTAATATCTTCTCAACTGTCCCATATTAGTTATTCCTCCCTGTCTCTCCCTTCCTCTCCTCATTAGATTTCTCTCCCATACCCTGTCCTTAATCTGTTTTGTTAGTGCAGTCTTGTCCTTTGTTATTATTACTCTCTGTCCCATTTCAGCTAACCTTATTTTACTTATGCTGGTTCCCTTCCTTCCCTCCTTATCCACTCGTTTACTTCCCTTCGTCACCCATTACTTTCTCTTCCTTCCTTACTGTTAGGTCTTCCTTTCACTCCTTTATATTTCCTTTTTTTCCCTTCCATCATCCTTTTGCCCTTCCTTTCTTCCATATTTCCTTCATATCTGGATCTTTACCTCCCTCCCTCTCTCCCTCCTTCCTTCCTTTTTCGCTTGATTTACTCCCTCCATTTGTCCTAAATTTCCTCCCTTCTCTTCCTTCCATCCTTCCTCTATCCTGTGTACTCTCCTTCCCCTTTCCTTCTTAATCCCCTTCCTTGCCATGCCCTGTGTAATAGAATTACAACCTTTATTATGCTTTTCCCTCTGTTCCTCCCTGCAAATCCCATCAAGTATCTCAGCCTTCCTTCCTTCTTCCTTCTTTCTTCTCTCATTACTTCTTCCTTTCTTTCCTTGCCTAGCCCATATTATGCTTTTCCGTATGCTCCTCGCTGTGAGTTAGTATCCCCTCATTCATTCATTCATTCATTTTTGCATTCTTAATTTTATGCTTGTCATCCCCTCTTTGCTTGAATTATTGCCCTCTTTGCTCTTTGCTGCATATCCCTCTGAGAAAGTATTTCTTCTTTCCTTTCTTCTTTTCTTCCCCTGTTCTTCCTGTTTTTCTAGTACCTTTCCTTCCCCATCTTTCATAATTTACCTCCTTCCATACCCTCTCTTCTCAAAATATAACCAATATTATCATTTTCCTTTTAGCTTTTTCCCATACACAACTCCAAGCACATATCTCTTCCATCCTCTTTTCTTCCTGCCCCCTTTTATCTTTCCTTCCAGTCTCCTTCCTTCCCCTACCTCCTCAATCTTCGTCATCTAGGATTATAACCAATATTATCCATTGCATCACAGTGCTTCCCCACATGTCCCTCCAAGCGAGTATCTTTGCCTCCCCTCGCCACATTTGCATGGCTAAACACTCAACACCACTTCACACTCCTCATGCATTTAGGGAGAGTTCCGTTTGTCCTTAGTTTTCCATTATCAGGATGAGATGCTTATTTTATACTTATTTACTCGTGCATTTATAGTGCTCTATTTCTTTTCATCAAGGAGTCTGTGAATTTTATATCGGTTGTTATTTTTTGTTATTGATTAGTTATGTGAATGTAACTTTTCTGTCATTGTATCTTCTGTTCAACAAGGAACCTGTGAATTTAAGTCTACTGCTACTTTTTCTCTCCTTGTGTGGAGGTTAAGGCAGTTTGGATTTCAGTGTATTTTCCCCCTTCACTGCAAGAGATCTCCCATAATCTGAATAAAGATATTTGGGTAGCAGAAGGAAGAAAATATTAATTTTATTGAGGTTGAATGGAGTATCTTAAGATTTTCGTTGGAGAAGTTTGTCCTTTGCTGAAGTAAGTCATCTGTTCAGTAGCCGGAATATGAAATAAAGGGATCAGCATACAAAAGGGGTTAAGTTTTATTCAGAAGGTTGGAATACCAGCGATTACCCATAGTTCAGTGTTGCATTAGAAATTACTTCCCTTTTCTTGTCTGGTTTAATTCCATTTTCTGGGCACTGAGTTGAGCATTTCCAAATTCAGCCTTGCTTGTGCATATGGTTTAATAAGGGAGAACTGTGTGCGGTAATTGTGGACATAATGCATGTTATCATTTTTTACACCCCTTGTAGTCTGTGTATGCCGAATATAGTATTACCGTATTTTTTTTTTTTATGCAAGGAAGAAGGAACCAAAGGCCACAGTACTACACTTTGTATGTAGCACTGATATGACTGAGTGGCTGTGCTGCCTGGAATGCATGTTATTATTTTTTATACCTCTTGTAGTTTGTGTATGCCGAGTATAGTATTACTATATACTACACTTTGTATGTAGCACTGATACGACTGAGTGGCTGTGCTACCTGGTTCTACAAACATCTCTTACTCCCTTCCTATCCCCTAAAGGGATGATGATGAACTGCAGGAGAGGGGCAGCATTAGCCTGTAGTCCACTTAGTACATGTTCAGATATACCTGGGACTACAACTAACTGACTTTAATACAGTATTACTACAATGAGCAGTAAGTTATTCTACCTTGAACCCCACAGTTTTTTTTTTTTTTTTTTTTTTTTTATCCTATGTCACCCCACAGAGGAGCAGCATAGGAGCCCAGGACTAAGCAAGTTGGTCCTGACATTTAAGATGAGAGTGACCAGCCTCTCTCATCCCTGAGTGGCATTACTCGAGCAATAAACCCCAACGATCCCTTGGATATAAACCTGCACCGGCTCAATCCAATTGGAGCGCCGTAATTACCCACTAAACCACCAGGTGCCAAAATTTGGTTATATAGTTACCACCCAGCATAGTAAGTGGTGTCCTGGTGTACAGGAAACCATTTGGCTTGTCACTCAGTGTAGAGTCTCCCACAGGCAGAAGGATGAGGAAAGAATGAAGGAAAGAAAGGCAGAAGAGGGAGTGTAAAGTCACCTGTAGGCAGAAGGACAAGGAAAGAATGAAGGAAAGATAGACAGAAGAGGTCTGAAGGAAAGAAGGATAGAGGAGAATAAAGGGCAGACACCCGAGAGCAGCACTACATCGAGTGAGTGGATTTATTTTTTTTAATGTTATCTCCAGATGATGGTATTCAGCTAAAGAGGAGTCCCCAGTTCAAGAAGGGGCTAGTTAAAGTACTATCTAACCTCACTGGTTTGGAAAGTTTATCCTGAGGTGAATCAGATATCTAGAAATGGCGAGAAAAAAAAAAAACTTCAGACTTAAGGAGTTAAATGTATTGGATTACTGTGCTCCTACAGTGGGGCAATATGGGATTACTATTACCATTATCATTATCATTTTTTTTATGCTTGTAAAGTGGAGCATTTCTGAGTTCACCCTCATTTCTTTGTTGTCCAAAAGATGTGACATAGGAGAATGGATGTGATAAATCTATATGGAATGCACTGTGACTTCTGTATGGTGTGCATTGTAACTTAGTGCTTTGTTTCTCGGGGTCATCATTAGTTCATTTGAATGAAGTATATATTTTTTTTTCTGGACCTCACCTCGCCCAGTCCTTTGGTGGGAAAAAAGCCAGAATGATGATGATGATGATGATACTCTTATTTTTACTAATTTTTCAATATTCTCTTTATTAGGGAGGTAGTGAAAGTACCAGTGCTGGCAAATGGCAACATCCAGTACCTTGATGATGTGTGGCGATGCATCGCTGCCACAGGAGTAGAGGGGGTTATGAGTGCCGAAGGGAATCTCCATAACCCAGCCCTCTTCACTGGAACGCACCCTCCTGTGTGGAAGGTGGCACTCGAGTACCTTGATCTGGTTGATCAGTACCCATGCCCACCCAGCTATGCTCGTGGACACCTCTTCAAGCTCCTTCATCACTGGTGGGTTGTTATCAACTTGGTTTGGTAGTGGTAATGTTGTTTGTAGTGGTTTAAATGAGATGATGATCAAGTGGTTAGAATGCTCGCAGCCTTACAAAACGATGCAAGTTCCATTTCTGCCTGGGCAGGGAGCATTCTCTTGTTTTTTAACACCCACTGACACATACTTTATTGTGAACCAAATATAGGGGGGAATTTATCAAAAGTTTGAGAGAATGAGTTTATTTTGGTGATTCAGCCATATGCATTGTTGGAGAGCAAGGCACTAATCAAGAGATTGTATGAGAGTGGGATAGTTGAGATAGTTCAGTCTCGTGCATCAAATATAGAGTGGAAAATCAATGAAGAGTGTATATGAAGGATGTGTGGTTGGAAGGGTATAGTCTGCTAATAAGGTAGAGGGATAAAGTGGAAGAGTATGAGAGTTTGGGTGATGTGTCAGTAAAGAAGCGATGAATACTAAATCAGAACTAAAGTGCCTGGAGATCTTGTTATAGGAGCATCTTTCTCAAATTACAAGCAGATAGAAAGTTTTGACATACAGTAGCTAATACATATAGTACTGGGTACATTGTATGCAGTATTTTTTCTCTCAAAGTAGTTACAGTACTGGAACTAGCTTTTAATCATGAATCTCTTCCTTTTTATCAAATACATTTTTACTTTTAGCTAAATCTAGTGAGTATGTGTAGGGGCAAAGGATTTCATTTAGATGAAAGGAAGGATTGTATTTGTTTTAAATAAAATTTGCTTAGGAGGAAAATAAGTTGACTTAAACTTTAACTAACAGCTAACCTTTAACCCGACAGCTGTGGCATTAGGTACCCTGGTCTACTCCCCCATGTGCATAAAAAGGGGGGGGGGAAATCTTTAAAAAAAAATTGTTTCCTATGAATGAAAGGGTACATAGAAAAGTATAGGAAAGCCGCCACAGATAAGGTAAATAATTAACTCATATTATGAGTTATTATTTACTTTAGTTCAGCTGTGGTGAAGTAATGAGGACATTCCTGGTCTACCCCCCCAGTGCAAAAAAATGGGAAAATATTTTCTCAAAAAACAAGTTTTGCTCATATGAAATGAAAGAGTGCATGGAAAAGTATAGGAAAAACAAATATGAGTTCATTATTTACCTTAGTTCAGCCATGATGAAGTAATGAGGACACAGGGGAGAAATATGCAGTATGCCTGTTTCCAAAAAAGCTTGCTCATATGATGTACATCGCAGCTACAAGTCTTCCATCATATGATGTACATCGCAGCTATCGGGTTAATTCACAATGTAACAGTTACTCTTCCTTATCCGTTTTGGATATGTCCTTCTTCTCTTCATTCATTCATTCATTCCTTTCATTTTTCCTTTTCTCCTTCCTTCCTTCCTAATCTCATTTTTGTGGATCCCCTACCAGCCTGTGCATGCCAGAGAATTTTGACATCCGCCGTCGTCTGTCCAAGACCTCAACCCCAGCAGAGATGGTGGGGGTGGTGAAGATGTTGAAGGAGAGGATGGAGCCATACCACCATGGAGTCCAACCATGGGTCCCTGAAGCAGATAGTGACCAGGCCCGTCTCCCCTTTCCCCCATGGCTTTGTCAACCATATGTTCGCATCCCACCAGAGCAGCACCTCAAGAAAGTGCAGGAGAGCCAAAAACGGGCTCTTGAGAGGGCCCGAATACAAAAGGAGCAGCAGCTGGCAGAAGAAGGGTTGGATAAAGAAGAAAGGTTTGTGGATAAGGGCAAAACTAAAAATTGAAAAAATTAGTGCACTGCTATAGATACCATATTCATTGTCTTTTTTATGTTTTCATTGCCATAAACCCCATCCAACCAGTGACATATTTTTTTTCTTCTCTACAGATAATTTTATTCAACTTGGGAAGGATGTACAATAGTATAGGGGATTAAGGATATAGCTAACCTCTACAATTTGAAAGGTCTCTTGTAATCTGAGTTCAGTTCAGTCATTTGGAGGTACCAAGAATAAACTAAAAAGATGTCAGTGGATTCATGAGATTAAAACCACAGTGAATTGCAGAATACTCACTTGTCATACTTTCATTGCTAAATATTAATCTGATTTTTCAGTTTTCCATAGTTTATGGTACCAGTTGTTTGGGAAAAGTTGTGAGATTTCAGAACACATCCATGAATTATAATGAGGACTGCATATAACTGTTAAAAAATAAATAAAAAGTAAAGTACAGTATAATATCATCATCATCATCATATCCTACATTGCCCCATGAGAAGCAAAATACAGAAAAAAGAAATAGAGGTTAGTAGCTTTCTCAGTGGTTGGGTAAGCAGAATAGGTGAAAATAACAAGATCAGCCATTGTTAAAAGCAGAAAGATGGTTCAGTAAAAGGAGTACTTGTAAGAGCAAAGTAGAGCATAGAAGAGATTTAAAAATAATGAAAGAATACTTGAAAGTAGTAAGATTAATAGCAGTTGAAGCCCAAAGAATGGAGAGTTGGATCCAGAGGAAAGGTTTGTTTATAGGGGAAGGTATAGGAAATCAGCTGGTACAGTATTAAGAGTTCAGAGAATAAGGAAAGAATTGAACATTACAAGAGAAGTAGCAGATTTTTTGCCAAGTCAGTATGACAGGCTGATCTTTACGGATGAGTTACAGCTGATCTTTTCAGAACTTTTCTAGCACTTTAATTTAAGAATGAGATCACCTGATAACTGTGGTTCTGATACTTCTTTTCTCCATCCCTTTTAATTTTTTCCCGCCAAAAGTACTTTTGTGTCTTGAACCCAAGGACATCTTTTTATATTCCCTTCTGACTAACTCTGTTATTGTTTTTGCTTAGGAGAGATTGCCTCAGGTACAGTGGTTGAGTTCAGTCATCATTAACCTCATCAGGCTAAGGAGGTCTTCTATATTTCCTTCTGGTTAATGCTGTATTTAGTTTAGACAAGATCCCCTTGAGTTGAGGGGGTTGATGTCAAAAAGAAATTCTGGCTTAGGAATTGGTCATGATGCTTGCAGTGATTTTATATACTCAAAAAACCAAGCAGAATACAGTCATACTGGCTACAGATACAATTTCACCTCCCCAACAGTGACAGTAGTAAGAGACCGATGGTTGATGAGGTGGAGGGAGAGACTGACCTTTCTAAGAAGAAGAAAAAGAAGATGGTGAGGAACCCCCAGAAGTCTTTCACTTCAGGCGACCAGTATGACAAGTGTGCCTGCAAGAACCCTAAGGTAGGAAGTTTACCTTTAGAGAGAGTAATTGAATACTGTAATTTGGAAAACTGTTATTTATTTATTTACTGATACTATATGGGAAGTTTAACATTGTTCTTAATATGTTGATGATCATGATCTTGATTATGATGGTGATAATGATGATGATGATGATGATGAAGAGGAGGAGGAGGAGGATGCCCAACTCATTTACAGATGGATAGTGAATAGATGCATAATACTGTATATATGTTAGATATACAGTATATATATATTTTTTGGATAAGTTTGTTATATGTATTTGAAATGTGAGAGGTATTTATGTTTCTTCCTGTGCAGTATGAATTACTGTAAATTCAGGATACATTACAGCAAGATCAAATTTTTATGATAATTTGAAGATTATGCTTTATCACTGCAGCTGTATATTCTTATGTTACCAAACTTCTTCTTTTCTCTTAATTTTTCTCTTGCCTTTCATAGTTTTGGGGAGGGCTCTTTTGTATTTGATCCTTCATGTCTTTACATTTTCATGTTTTTTCCAAGTCATTATTCAAGATGATAACTGAGCATGTGAGGGCAAAGTATGGGATTTGAGGAAGTGAGGACCTGACAAAGGGCCAGTATAAATGAAAGAGGCATATACGCAGATGCATATAACAAGGGGTGCACTCTCAAATTACACTTGGTAGTCGATGGAATGACTCAGTCCTGTTGGCATTATGTAAGGCTCCTCTAAGATTGAAAAATTATTTTGTTGTTGAAGCAGAACCAGCTCTTTGAATGCTTGGACAGTGTGTCAATGATTGGCTAGTTCATTTCACTGGATACATGGTTTGATTATTTTGTGCTTTCTCTTTCATTGTTTCAGGATAATGCTTCATCCCATATCACCAGTGGAAATAAGGGATAGAGTAATGAATGATGATGATGATGATGATTTACTGTATTTTAATTTTTTTATCTTATTGTTACATATTGTTTTCAAGTGTTTTATTTTGGTGGTGTAAACTTATATTCTTTTTTCTTTTTTTTTTAATCAGTGTTATCATGTTGATTTCATGTTCTTTCCTTTCATGTTTTTTATATTAATGTTATTAATGTTTGTCAGTCTTTTTGTCTGTGCATGTATATGTTTAAGCAGGGCCAAGATAATGATGATGATATATGTGTAAATGGTAACAAGGATTTTTGTAGGTCATTTTTGTATCTCCTTCTTCTTTCTACCCTTTACTTTATGCTGCAGTGTTGTATTTACTAATTTCTTTTCTGGCTGTCATCCACTTTTCTGATAACTAAATGCATTTTTATATTTTTTCCCTACTGCTAGCCAACTTATACTGAAGTAGTCCATTTCACTGCTGTAATATCAACACAAAATACAACTAATAAACAGTTCACTACATCCTCACTGTACTGCAACTCCCCACACAAGTACTGTACTTATGTAATGCACTCCTCTTTCACAACACAGACAGTTCTTGAACAGAAACTCAAAAACAGATCTTTAGGAACATTCGGCTAAAGTAGCTGGTGTCCTGCAGCCCACCAGGTTCATATCCCAGTGAACCCATAACAGCAACAACATCAGTAACAACAGCAACACAGGGTTGTTAGCTCCTTCTACTTTTATTTTTTGTACTTTTGTATCTCTGTGCATTATCCACCACTTTCAGACAAGAGGCATATTGACTTAGGCTAATGATAGTGGTAATGTTTCTTCAATAATTTTTCTGTGTGTTATTTAGGTAATTCTTATTAATTTTTTGAAATACATTCCTTGCTGTCTTTCCTTTGACCATACGGTAGTGTTATCTCTTTGACTGCAAGTACTGTATATTTCTTGGCTAAACAAAACTATCTTATGATTGTCTTCAGTTTTTTGCCCATTCTGTTATAAAAGCTCCAACGTGCTTGCATGCATCGGCTTTGATCACCCAGTGGCGGCTCTCTGTGTGGCTCAACTTCTTACAACTTCTGTTCTTTGGTCTGCCACTCACAACTCTACCCTCAGCATTCACACTTCTAACCCTCTGCACCCACTTACCATCCTCCATCCTCTTCACATTGCCCAAACCAACCCAGTATGCCCATTTTTATCACAACACTAATACATTCAAGTTCCATCCTTTTTCTCAAACTTTGGTTTACAATCCTAACTCTACCAAGGTCTCTCATTTAAGGACGCACCACACATCCATCTGATCATACTTATACTGTGTCTATACATTTGAGCCAATGAATATCCTCCTCCATCAGTGTCCAAGTCTCACTACTGTACAGCATTACACACCTGACACACCTACGCAGTGATGTACAAGATATCACAGTACAGTACATATCGAGATCCTTGAGTGTTCGTATGACTCTCTTTGGTAGGTTTGCAAAATGACCTAACTAACTACTGTATTGTAGTTTACTTATTTGCATTTTAAAATTTTTTCTTACACTTGTATGGCAGGGTGGCCGGTGTGCCTATGAGCTGTGTCGAAAATGCTGTCGGCTGAAGTGTTACACCTTTGGCCTGGACTGCCCTGGCCACCGCATCCTTGTTAAGACCAAGCGCGAAAAGGCAGCCATTTACTACGGCCAGCAGGAGAAACTCAAGAGGGAGAAGGAGGCACAGGAGAATGTACAGCAGCAGGAGCAGAAGCAGGAGGAAGGAGAGCAGAAGAGAAGATTGTCAGGGAAGGAAACAGACACACAGTGGGAAGAACAGGGACAAGATTGGGAGGAAAATCAGGTATTTGAAACTCAGGAAAAATGGGAGAAGGAGCATGCAGAACTGCAGAAGGAGAGAACTGAAATACCAGCTAAGGAGGAAGGACAAGAGGAGGAAGGGCAGCAGAGGATTAGAGTGCCAAATGCTGTGAAAGAAAGAGAGGGGCATGATGAGCCAGACCGGCATCCAGATAAAATGAAAAACAACCAGCCAAATGGATACATAAAAGAGGGCAAGTGTCTTTTGGGCTCACCTGTTCCTCCTCAAATGTCCAATGGTGTGCATGGAGATGCAGAGGAGCTGTCAGCTGAGAGTTATATTAACAACCAGATAAATATCACAACTTGACACATAGCCTTGCCAGACACTGTGTATATAAAATAAAGTTTTTTAAACAATTAGAATTTTTATTTTTACATACCTAGCAAATAACACTGATTGTACTGTGAGGTGGAGTTGAGACTTTGAAAGTTTTGAATTATGAAATGTATGCATGGCCTATTTCAGCGGGCACTCTGTAGATATTTCCTATTTCTGGATTCCAGCCATTCCTTTGGAACAATGAAAAACTAGCATAAGATATTGATAATAATGGTAATAATTGTTTATCTAGGAGCAACTAGACTCAGGAGCTCTGTTTCTCAGTCTATATTTCCTTCTGCCCATGGTCCCCAATTGTTTAAGTGCAATGTGTCCAAGTATTTCAGTATGAATGAATCTTGATTATGGCTTTCATTTGTTAAATTTTTCTTGGAAACAAAAACTTTCCTCAGGCTTCCAGCTTTTGGCTCTTTCTTTTTTGCATTTAAAAAAAAAATGTGTGTCCCAGGAGTATTATTCATTCATTCATCATTAATCCAATGTTGTCCCATGAGGAGCATAGGAGCCTGGAGGCAGGCAAGTTGGTCCTCGCATTTAAGATGAGAGTAACCAGCTTCACTCATCCCTGAGTGGCAATACATAAGCAACAAACTCCAACCACCCCTTGGATATAAACCTGCACTGGGTCAATCCGATTGGAGTGCTTTAATTACCCTTTAAACCACCAGGCACCATATATTCAGATTATTCCAGTCACTGGTATCTTGGATTACCTTTATCATCCAACACTTGGCTTCCATTGTCCTTTATCATCTGCAACATCTTTTATCATTCTATAACTCTTTCAGTATAAAGATAATGTATATCTGATTCATTTCATTATTACTTTTGCCTGATAATTTTAGTTATCTTCAAGGAGACTTACTGAAGTATAGGAGTTCAGCTTCCCATAACACTACATTACAACCATTTACCCAATGCATTTAGTGTGTTCTTTATCACTTTTTATCTTTTATACAGGAACAGACATAAAAAAAAAGAAAGACTACATATGTGTTTGAATGTACAGGTATTTGTAATTTGAAGATAATTTCTACCTTTATGATTTTCAGGCATTGCTGGTCTTCTCTCTTGGTGATATGTAAATTGTTCCTGTACAGAAGTAAAAGTTTTGTATCCATTAGTTTTTATGTTCTTTGTTTCATGCATAGTTCTTCTCCTGAGTTCTCCAGTTTATACTTTGCAGGGAAAGTGGTGTAGCTAACAGAGTGAATAGTTTTGCTTTATGAGTGGAAGTGCTGCCTCAACTCAGAGCGAATGATTGAAGGGAAAAGCTTTCACCCTAAACGTCAGTTGGTGTATACCTCCAAAATTATAGGCAGGCAAGTCATACTCTGCTTTCCAGTAGTAGTCTTGATGGGATTGCCCCTTATTATTATTTAAAGATAATTATTAACCACTTCAGTCAGATGATGTTTCACATATATACATATTTTTTTTATCACTTCCTACTGCTAGATGATCATAATCAACTTAAGACAGACATTTATAGTTGTGAAGGGGTTAATATCTTCTCCAGTTTAGGAAGTCTTTCCAGAGCTGAGTAAAATCATCTGGAGGTACCAAGAATAAAATGATATAAATCATCAGAGTGAATGGGGTAATTTTCATATAAAAAATAATTTGTTTTAATTCTTGCTGGTACCAGATGTTTTTATATAACTTAAGAGAACCCCCCATAGTGAAGTGGTCAGTGAAGTTTATATCTAACTCTTCCAGTTTAAAAATCTCTCCAGAAATGAATATAACCATCTACAGGTAGCAAGAATAAAATTCCCTGTAAATGTTTATCATTAGACTGAAGGTGTTAATAGGATAAAGAGACGAGACAGACCATAAGCAAGTTGGAAGAATAATATTGAGGAGTACAGATGCATGCAAGGAGATAAATTAGGACAGAATGAAGGAATGTAGCAGAGCTGAGATGAGAGGCTGTATTTTAAATGGTATAAGAGTCTTCAAAGCATTTCTTCCTTGGCAATTTATTCTTCATATTACACCTTAGTATCTTCTTGCATGTTGTTGATGCATGCTATGTTAATATTAGAACAATATAGATAATATACAGTACCAAAGAATGTTGAAATGTAAAATGCAAAATAGATTGCTTAGGAGAAACACTGCAGAGCCTCCTATTCTGCCTAGAATATGACTCATGCTAGTTTGTAGGTTATTTTGTCCCACCCACTAGATGACTTTTGAGATAGGATTATAAGAAACAGGTAGAAACAAATTTCAAAGTTTCATATATTGAACTGAAGAGATGAATAAGAAGTATTAAGCAAGTGTACATTGTGTAACTATTGTAGTCTATTCTTTTTAGTTTGCTCAGTAGTGTAGTGTGTATCAACTATTTTTGTCATGCAGATGTTTTGGAAAAGAGGATCATTTTTAGCTGTTTGATAAATGACCATTGTTTTCAGTTCCAGTGTTTCCCAAGAAGCCACTACCTTTTTGGGTTGATGCAATAGCCAGAGACCAGAGTCTCTAGGGAAATAACTAGGCTTGGAATTTTACTAGCCCTGCAGGGATGGAGGTAGGATGAGCAAAACATTGGCACACACTCTTTGTGTACAGGGGGAGTGAAGATGTGTAGCTATGCATTATTGGAGAAAAACACTAAAAAAGTGTATGCAGATGGTTAGTCCTTTGAGGTGAAGCCAGGATTCCAGTGGCATGAGTGCATGAATTGTCTTCTTTTTCACTGGGTATGTTGTTTGTCTCCATTTTCATGTTTTCGCCTTATCCTCAGGTGTGGAAAATGGTGATGATGATGATGATGACGATGATTATTTTTTCTTACCAACTGATGTAGTAATGAGATGCTAGGTGGGGGGCACCCACCATCCACTTACTCAATGTAGTGCTGCCTTCAAGTGACCCTACTCTGACTGACAAGCCAAATGGTTTCCTGTAAAATCAGGAAATCATTTACTATGCTTGGTGGTACCCATATAACCAAATGGCGTTCAGTTATTTAGTGGGATTTGGCACTCTAACTGGATTGAGCCTATAAGGATTTACATGCAGTTGGGAGTTGGACAACATGTAGGTTGGCAGTCACATGTGTACTTAATGAGTGTCTGGCCCTTTTCAGCTTGCATGCTTTTGATACTTCTCCCTTCTCTGTGCATTCTCTTGTCCTATTTTCTGGAATCTACCTTACTTCATACGTAGGTGGTAAAAAAGGTCAGAATGATGATGAAATGGTAACTGCTGAATCCTGTTTTCCCCATTCAGAGCATAAGGATCATGAGGCTAGGCTACCTTCAGTCAAGGTCATTTAAGGGTAGGAGACTGACTTATGTTCATGATAGCACCTACATTAAAAAGAAAAAAAAAAATGGCCAGCTTTTGGAATGGAACTATGGTGTGTAGGCTGTTACGCGCTGTGACCCAAGCACTTCTACCAATCACACCACTAGGCATGATTGGTAGAAGAGGGCAAGAGAGTTTGATTTGAAATTTTT